>ML108993.1:0-29342 GCA_003697995.1 Taxidea taxus jeffersonii
CTCTTGCAGTAATCTTAAAATGCAAGGCTTGGATCAACCTCTTGCATCAAAATGGAAATAGGTGGCTGAGAAAAAGACTTCTGAACTTCACCCCTGACCTACTAAATCAAAATCTTAGGATAAGAGGCCTGGCAATCTGCATTCTTAACAAGATTCCCCAGGTGATTTTAATGTAAAGCACTGGAGAACCGCTGCTTTAGTAGTTGTGATAACCTACCCAGGGGGAAAAATGCTTGTTTTTATCAGACATACAAGTATTTCAGACAATCAGGATGTAACTCAGCATCCTGGAAGAAATAAAGAGCAAAACACCTTCTGTAATTTTATGAACACTGAAAAATAATTTAAAATAATAATATAGGTTAATTTGAGGTTAATTTAAGTTCACAGAGATAACAGGACATTTTACTTCAAGTTCACCATGAAAATAAATCATATTAATAAAGAAAATGTAATTTTTACTAAGTTCTGAATACGCTTCAAAATATTTAGTTCTAGTTTCAGTACATTGAAATTAACCACAAATTTGACTTGAATTCATCCATTCTTTAATTGTGACTACACAAATATTTATTCCTTTAATGTTTTAATTCTAATGGTTTAATGGTTTAATTTTAGGGTCAGGTTGAGAAAAAAAGTATGCTTGTAGTGGTATGTCTACATGTGCATTATTAATGAGCAGAGCACTCAGGGGACGTTCCTATAAAGGCAAACTGTTTCTAAAGAAAGTTCTAGTTACTTTTGGACTTTGTTTCATTTTATTGTTTCTATATGCTATTGGGATATAAAACATGTTTAATTCATAAAAGTTTACTCTCTGTGATATCACTGAGTCTATTTACAATGAAGTAGTCGAAGGACTCAAGTTTATCTAAAGAGCATTAATTTTGGAGATATATTTTTTGTTTTTATTTTTAAACCAATCCTCACAGTTTCTGTAGGTGAGGATAATTATGCCTGTTTTAACAACAAAAGAACTATAAATCATAAGCTCCAAATTTCGTAGGTATCCACTCAATCTTCTGATGATTCCCTAGAATATGCATAATCTCCATGCCTCTGTTTTTTCTCAGCAGTGAACACACTCTCCTCATAATCAGAAGTACTTAAGTCCATAAAAGAATTAATTAGTGAACAATTTGTGTTAGTCTGGACCTCATGTTACCCTGAAAGAAAAAGTTTCCTGATTCCAACAGAAGGTTTCCACTGGAAAGAAAGTGTAAGACAGGAACCATAAGTAGTTTGTCTTCATCTAAGCATTGATCCAATCAACTTTATAACTTTTTATCTTAGTTAGAAAACTGCAGAAAAATATGTAACTGTTATCAACCTAGAAGAGAGACCAAAGTCTATCTTTTGACTGAAGTGTAAGCTCCTTAATTTGTGGGGGTAGGTCATTTATTATTGAATTCAGCAATACCTAACACAGTACCATATATGCAGAGTTCAATAAACATTTGTGAATTTGAGATGATAAATTCATTTAATAAATCCTTATCCTTTCTATCTTCCTTGAAAACAACCAAAGAAGAGTTGACTCTTAAATTCTCTAAAAATAGAGCTCTCTTCCCTTTAAAGTTACTTAATTTTAAAATTTATAGTTATTTATGTTTAATATAGTTTCCTAACATGACACAAGAGTGATACATACTCATTTATTAGAGCATTCCTCAGTAAGAAAATTTATTTTAAAATCAGTTGAAATTTTGGGGGGCGCCTAGATGGCTCAGTCCTTAAGCATCTGCCTTCTGCTCAGGTCATGATCCCAGGGTCCTGGATGGAGCCCCGAATTGAACTCACTGCTCAGTGGGGAGCCTGCTTCTCCCTCTTCCACTCCCCCTGCTTGTGTTCCCTCTCTCGCTATGTCTCTCTGTCAAATAAATAAATAAAATATTTCTAAAAATAAAAAAAATAAAATCAGTTGAAATTTTTAATAAATGAGCTGAAATTTGATTCTAATTTGCTGGGTTTGAAATACAAATTTGTGGGGCATCTGAGTGGCTCTGCGGGTTAACGTCTCTGCCTTCAGCTCAGATCATGATCCCAGAGTCCTGGGATCTAGCCCCACATCAGGTTCTCTGCTCAGCGGGAAGCCTGCTTCCCCCTCTCTCTCTGCCTGCCTCTCTGCCTACTTGTGATCTCTGTCAAATGGATAAATAAAATCTTTTAAAAAAATTAAAAAATTTAAAAAAAGAAATACAAATTTGTGTGTTTAACTAAATTCAACATTTCTGTTGATTAGGGAAATGAAATAGAAGCTGGAATTTCTGAAAAAGAATTATGACCAAGGGAAAGATTTTTCACCCAGTTCCTAGAGGTTAAAAGTCTAGACTGGAATTATTCCAATTATAATAGTTAAGAAAAATCCTGTTTGCTATCTCCTATATTGCATAGTAATACCACATAAAAATACTTGGGGCACCTGAGTGGCTCAGAGAGTTAAGCGTCTGCCTTCGGCTCAGGTCATGATTTCAGGGTCCTGGGACCGAGCCCACATCGGGCTCTCTGCTCGGCAGGGAACCTGCTTCCCCCTCTCTCTCTGCCTGCCTCTCTGCCTACTTGTGAGCTCTCTCTCTCTGTGTCAAATAAATAAATAAAATCTTAAAAAAAAAGAACAACACTTCACAGAGTGGAGATACAATAGTAGGTGCTAAAAGAATATGCAAATGTGAACTATAAGCAGCAAACCTTTGGAATCAAATTTATTTGCTCATTTCAGAATAATTCTATCTCTGTAAAAAAAAAATCTGAACTTAGGAGCTAGCAGACATCAACTTGAGGCACTGACTGATAATAAAGTTATAAAACAGCTGAGTAGTTGAGTTTAATAGTATCACTTTAGAAGTTTAATATAACTTTTCTAAAAATTGTCCTTTTACATTAAAATTCTGTTGTTTTTCGTTCCTTATTATGTAAGTATACCATGTTCAAGAAGGGACCTCATGTGCATCCATTGTTGATGGTTAATGGTAATGTAAGCACAACCATTTTGTAAGAAAATTTTGCTGAGTCTCTCAAATTTTCAAATGCATATGCCCTTTGTTCCAACCATTCCACTTCTAGGCATTGACTTTTTATAACTAGTTTGTACACCTGCATAAATTTTAGGTGTTCAAATATGTTATTCTTTGCAACATTGTTTCTAATACTTAAGATCTAGCAATAATATATATTCCCATCAAGAGACATTTTGCTAAATACATGATGGAGCTGTGTGCTATGGACACAGGTGTTTACTAATTTTATTACTTTATTCTCTACTCTTGTCTGGATGCTGACTGCTTTGTATCACAAACAACCTTAAAAGGCAAAAAATAATAATACATTATGAGGTATTCATTCTATGAAAATCTATGCCATCCTAAAAGAATGGTATAAATCTATGTGTTTGGGGTACCTGGGTGGCAAGTCAGTTAAGCATCTACCTATGGCTTAGGTCATGATCCCAGGGATCTGGAATTGAATCCTGTATCCTGCTCTTTGCTCGGTGAGAAACCTACTTCCCCCTCTGTCTGCCTCTCCCCCTGCTTGTGCTCTCTCTCAAGTAAATAAATTATTTTATTTTATTCAAGACAAGTAAATAAATAAAATCCTTTTTTTAAAATCTATGCATATTAACTTGAAAATATGTTGGTAATAGGCTGCTGAGTCACACAACACGCAGAGTATGATTTATTCACATAAACAGAAAATTAAGCAAAGCCTGTATATGGAGAAGGAAGGGGTAGAAGTAGGAAAAAAGCTTTAAGATATATACCAAACTATTTCTGGTGACCCTCTGTGGTTTGGAATTGGAAAGGAGAAGGGGCAGTTTATCCAGATTTGACTCTTTATACATTTCTGTAATTTTTTTCTTTTTCATGGGAATTTATTACTTGTTTTTTAAATAAAAAGAAGAAAAAAATTAAGGGGCTCTATTAATGTGTCAACCCACATTTGTCCTAAAACTAATCAGTTCTAGAAATTCAGAAGAAAATTTAGAATAATTACAGTCAGATTTTAAAAACAAAATATATGCCATTGCAACTGACAGGATATGTGGAAATAGTTTTATGAAATGGATTAAGGGGCGCCTGGGTGGCTCAGTGGGTTAAGCCTCTGCCCTCAGCTCAGGTCATGATCTCAGGGTCCTGGGATCGAGCCCTTTTCCCAGCAGGGAGCCTGCTTCCCCCTGTCTCTCTCTCTCTGCCTGCCTCTGCCTATTTGTGATCTCCCATCAAATAAATAAATAAAATCTTTTTTAAAAAAAAGAAATGGATTAAAAATTCTACATTATTACCTTCTGTTATGATTACAGCATGGATGTAGTAATTACTGATACAAATAGAACATTTAATCTCTCAGGTTTTGTTAATAAAACTAATAAACGACTAATTAATAAGCACCCACAATGTATAATTTACTTTGCTTAAATTTAAACTTGATTTCAAATAAATACAATGGACAATGGACAAGAAAAGCTAATTGCAATTGAGCAAATACTTAAGTGCAGTTTCAGATACAAGGATAACTTCTGAGTTTGACTGATTTTTCATATATCTGACTGAGAAGTAATCATTTTAACCTGCATTTTACCTCTCAGGAACTTCCTTAATGGCAGGATTATGCCTTATTCATACACGTACCTCCACCTAGCTCAGAGTCTGATACACAGAAGTGCTCAATACTTCATTAAATGGATTTTTTCCTGTAACTTTAAGTTGAATTTTTTATCTCCTTCTCACATGAATTCTTATAAAAGGATATTTGATCCAAAATCTTATATTATAGGTGAACACTGATCTTGACCTAAAAGTTTTAAATTCTGAATCCTGAAGTCACATCATTACAGCCAAATTATGAATTTGATTAAGTGAGGATAAAGGACCTCATCTCATACTAATGATGCTGTCACCTTGCACCCTATTTTCTGGCCACACTTGCCTTCTTCCTATTGCCCGCACACATCAAGCTCATTACCAGAGTGGGGTCATTTCTCTTGTTTTCCCTGCTTCCAGATGTCCACATGGCTACTAGCTTCTTTACATCATTGAAGGCTAAACACAAATTTCACATCCTCAGTAAAAGATCAACCAATTAAAAGCAGCTCTCATCAGTCCCAGCCCAACTCTGCCTCCCCCAGTCCCTCTTTGTATATCACCCTGTCTCACTACCTTCAAAGCATTATCCATTAGCTGAAATTACCTTCTTCATTTGTTTCTTTTTGTGCTGACTCCCATTCTCCCTGACTGGATGTAAATTCTATAAAAACAAGGGCCTTTCCTGTATAGGTTCATCCTTGAATCCTCCATTCCTAGAATAGTGATCTATTCACAGAACGCATTCAAAATTCCAAAATTTTGAAATCGGAAATTCAAAATTGAGGATGCATCATAGTAAATATGAAACAGCAAGTATATGTCTGCACTGAGCCTTTCCTAGATTCCCTGAATTATTCCCGTCATGGCTGATGCTTCTCTTTTCCAAAGAATACACCTCAGTTCTTCTAGAAGCATTAGAAATTTATAATTAGAACAGAGCACACAATTTTATCAGTTTCCTTGTTCATCAAACTGGTATATTAATATGCACCTACTTCAGAGGGTTATCATGAAGCTTAAATAATAACCACAAACCCATGCTGACATATGAATTCAGGAGGCTTAGATTTCTCGCTCACTGGCCAACTACATTATTTAAATGTATACCCCAAAAAACATATCAATTATTCAAACTATATATATTTGGGGGTAGCTAGTTGAGTCAAAACTGTGCTGGGTATCAAGAAGTATAAGACAAAATAAGTAGTAAGCTTCCTTTAATACATGACCTCAAATATATAAATCTGACCTGCTGAGCAGCGTAGGCTTTAAGAAAGGCTTTAAGAAAGGCTGGGGATCCCCACTCAGGAAAACAGAAGTGGTTCATAACGGGTAAGACTGAAGTACACCAAAATTACTTCAGTAATTCTACTTCCAACTGTGAAATCGTATTACCTATCTCATAGACCAACTTTCTACCAACAGAAGAAACAATGAATACTGAGCCACTTCAAGATGAATGCCTTTTTAAAAACTACATTTCCTGGATAATTCAAATAAAAGGATGATCTGGATCTTACTTTACTTGCATCATGTAGGCAAATCTGCAACTTTATAGTTTAAAAATAAGTAAGTCAGGAAAATATTTTGATCTTGGCAATGTCAAATGTGCCATCCAACCCCAGAGGCAAGTAGGGAATGGTATTTAGAGGAAAATGGTAGAGCAGGTTAAAAGGTGATTTGGTATCATATGGCCTGGACAAGATGAATGTCAAAACCGTGTATCCTGGTAGTGTCCAACAGAAAAAAATTAATGTCCATGCTCTGAAGACTCCACAGCCAAAATGGAATAGTCCATTTTAATTTTCAGAGGAATTTGGTGAACAAATGACTAGATATCCACCAAACCTTGGTACTAATGAAAAATACAGTGCATTCGGAGAAAATCAATATATAGTTTGCCTGAAGGTATCCCAAAGGAAACATTCAGTTATTGAGGTTTAAACTACGTTAGCCCCAGAATAATAAAATTCTTGAATTGCAGGCGTTTGCAAGAACAGCAAAGGGGTTAAAGACATTTTATATTTTATCAAAGCTCTAAAACTGCTGTGCAGAGTTTTTATGCATTTCATATTTTTTCCTTGCTGCTTCTTCATGCAAAAGCCTTCACCAATTCCTCAGAGCACTGCTTCACTGTTTAGACCTACTTAATTTGCTCTTCAAATAAAATATCCTCATTCCCACTTCTACCTGGCCTCCACAGGTTCACACAGTCACTGAAGATTGAGTTGGGGGGCCTGGGAGCATATCTTGAGGAACAGATATTTGTCACAATGTCTCAGTACTATAGACAGTTACCAAACCGTTGGGGTCTTTCGCTCCTTTCTGTTTCATTTTTGGAAAATAAGCACTTTTTTTAGCCATGCCACATTTGGCTTTAATGTTCATTATGAATTTTTAGTTAAATAAAGAAAATGGGGCATTTTCTACTTTTAAAAATGCAATGAAAGTGTCAAGATACACATATAAAGGGCTCGGACTGTCTTTGTAGGAAAAGAAGACTGAACTATGGATTGGAAAATCAGCAACTCAGTCTGGACTCAATCATAAGGCCATTTCAGATAATAATCTAATAGGGCCCTAGAAGTCCATATTTATTAGATAATTCTTCAGTATTCATTCAATAATCATGAGCTGAAGTCCTTCCTAGGGAAGAAAACAAATAGTTCAGAAATAAATCTGACAGGTGGTTTAGTACGCACAGTATGCTATATTTCCCTTCTCTTACCAAATTACCAAACTATCCACAGTGAAAGGGATGATTGAAGATAAGCATTTATCAACAAACTAATTTCCTAAAAGCAATACTGAAATATTTTCCAAATAGTACCAATTTAATAATTTTCTTCTAATTAAGAAAGTACCTGTGCATACTAACAAATAATTTTTGTTTTTTCCTACAAGTACAACTACAATTGCCATGAGAAAAAAAACATTTAAAAAGGTGTTTACAAATTTGGCTCATGATCCTCTTTTATTTATCACTTACATAGTCTTAGGATCTATTGAATCAGTCAGGGTTGTCATATATAGAACTTATCACTAGGAAACTATTCATTATAATTTTTGTTGGCAGTGTAACTCTAAGCTACTTATTCCAATCTCTTATTTTTGAATTCTTTAAAATGTCCCAGTTAGATTTTATTACAAAAAGTACTTACAATTTCCAAGCAAAATTTTTAGCTCATTTTAAGCAAAAACAAATAAACATATGGCACATTTAGCTATGGACTGTGACCACAAAGATAGAATGTTGTAACTACTCCAAGTATTGTTTGCACTATTTGCAAAACTAGACAGATGAGTTCTGAATATCAGCCCTGTATTGGTCATTTAGCTTTGACCCAAAGAACTGAGAACATATCTAATGATCTGTTCATCAAACATCACTGAAAATGAAAATGCCTCTCCACCTTGGTCCCATCATTAAGACACACATTTAAAGTAACTAATCTACCCTCCAAGATGTCCTCTATGTAATCATCCTCAGAAATTAAGGAAACTTTTTTTATACACCACACATTCTTAGTAGAGTGTTCTACCGCTGGGTAGAAATAGTTAATTTCATCAAGGGCTTTAAACCCAAGCAGTGAGAAACCATTTTCTATCCCCTGGTGGGTATGATCAGTAAAACACCTTTAAATGACATAAAGAGTAAACTACTAAGACATACATGCCTGACATGAACTTTGTACTGCTTTTTAGACACTATGACAGTGAAAAATAACACAAGACCCCCCAGTCTTACAAATCATTACAATTCATTTTAAAGTCTTACTTGATATTAAATATATCCCCTGACTTGGTTTATTATTAGTGAATGAAATATAAAATATGCCAACAGGTGGCCCAGGTGACTCAGTTGGTTGAGGATCCAACTCGTGCTCTCCACTCAGGTGATGATCTCAGGGTCATGGGATTAAGCCCTACATAGGTGTTCAGCACTTATTGTGGAGTTAGCTGGAGATTCTCTCTACTTCTCCCTTTGCCCCTCCCCCACCTCCACCATAAGTAAATAATAAATAATAAAATATTTTTTAAAATGAAGATGTGATGAATTCTTTGGCAGTTTCAAAAGAACTTCACTAAATACTAAAAAAGTTCATTAACAAGAGACTAAAATTACCATCATCAAAATATGCAACTTCTAACAGACCATCCAAGTTTCTGAATGGTTTCTTCATTGCATAAGAACTTACAATTTTACTTAGCCATTTGGGCTACATTTAGACATTTTATCCCAGTAAGATATATGACAAATTGAAGTTCATCAATATTATAAAATATCATCACTGAAAATCATAAAAATGAAACCCAAAATAAACTTTAAGACAGAGATTTAAATTTTAAAGAAGTCTACAGCTATATTTAAAAACATGGCATTGGGACGCCTGGGTGGCTCAGTTGGTTAAGCAGCTGCCTTCGGCTCAGGTCATGATCCCAGCGTCCTGGGATCGAGTCCCACATCGGGCTCCTTGCCTGACAGGGAGCCTGCTTCTCCCTCTGCCTCTGCCTGCCTCTCTGTCTGCCTGTGCTCGCTCTCTCTCTCTCTCTCTCTAACAAATAAATAAATAAAAATCTTTTAAATAAATAAATAAATAAATAAATAAAAACATGGCATGAAATCTACATTAATACATTCCATGGAGTTAAACTGCAAACTATTTGGTTGTAAAGTTGTTGCTCTCATCAAATTAATGAATGAATATTAACTGATATATATTTATGAGGTAACTCTGTGTTATGTAGAGAAAGCAGACATTGAGAATAAACACCTCAGTGCTGGATGTGACACTTTCTAGCTGTATAATAACAGGACAACTGTTTAATTCCTACAAGGCTGTGAGGAATAAATGAGATAATATGTGCAAGACCCATTGTTCTGAATCAGCGTTTAGTAATCAATAGTGCCTCTCTTTTTTGCAATTCCCTTTTCTTAAACTGAAATAGGTACTTCTTCCTTTTTTTAGATATTCACAACTGAACAACATAGTTGGTGATTCTGGCAGCCATCTAGTTTTTAGAACACTGTCCTGAATTCCTCACTGAATATCAAAATCCATGCACACACCTGGGCCATATCTATCCAAGATAAAGATTTTTATCCAGGGGCGCCTGGGTGGCTCAGTCATTGAGGTCTGCCCTTGACTTGGGTCATGATCCCGGGGTCCTGGGATCAAGCCCCACATGGAGCCCCACATCGGACTCCCTGCTCCGCGGGGGCCTGCTTCTCCCTCTCCCTCTGCTGCTCCTCCTGCTTGTGTTCCCTCTCTCGCTGTGTCTCTCTCTGTCAAATAAATAAATAAAATCTTTTTTTTTTAAGACTTTTATTCAGAACATGTATATCTGCCCACTAGACAGACAAATACAAAGTTATAAAGACCTACTTACTAGAATTTCTTAGAATTAATGCTTTGATTTCTTTTTTTTAGAGATTTTATTCATTAATATGACAGAGAGACACAGCGAGAGGGGGAACACAAGCAGGGGGGAGTGGGACAGGGAGAAGCAGGCTCCCGGTCGAGCAGGAAGCCTGACGCAGGGCTCCATCCCAGGACCCTGGGATCATGAGCTGAGCCAAAGGCAGACATTTAACAACTAAGCCACCCAGGTACCCCAATGTTTTGATTTCTGTCATTTTAATTTTTTTTTTAATGTTTGAACCAATTTTATTTATTTACTGTTATTTTTAAGAAGGCCTGAGCCCTGGGATGCCTGGATGGCTCAGTCGGTTAAGCATCTGCTTTCGGCTCAGGTCATGGTCCCAGGTCCTGGGATCGGTCCCACATTGGGCTCTTTGCAAGCAGCCTGCTGCTCCCCCTGCTTGTGCGCTCTCTCTGACAAATGAATAAATAAAATATCTCTGCATCTGCTTGCTGTACTCGGACATGTTACCTGGGCGGATGGAGCGCAAGAATTTAATGTAGTCATCACTGTGGTACTTGGTCATCTCCTCAGCATTGGCTTTGTGAGGGCGATAGATTTCCATTTTTCGGTAGAGACCACAGTTTAGTAGCAAATTGTGAGTCATACGGATTCAGTGAGGCTTCATTGGATGGCCTTGTCCGTAATAGTAATTTCCAACATCCCCGTCGTAGTAGTAACAGACTTTCCTCTTGGTGCCCTGAGTCTACGCCATCTTGCTCACCTCCCATCCCTCCCGTCAGTCGGTCCCTGTCATTTTAATTTTTTACAAATATTTAATTCATTTTAAAAATTCTATAAACAAAATTCAAAGACAAATATAAAATATTGTGATTTTAATAATTTCTAGAAATATCTTCATATGATTTAATATCTTCAGACTGTCATGAAAAAGTAAGTAAACTATATTGAAAAACTCAGTAGTCTAAATGAAAATCATTTTAGAATTCAATATTTGACTTAAAATTCAAATATAAATAAAACTATTATAGAAATGTAGGTAAAGTTTCAAGTAAGCCAATCTAAAAGAAACACTCAGATCCAAAAATATGGTGAACTCTAGGTCAATCTTATTTATTTACTACAAAAGTCCCTGGCTAGAACACTGAATTTGGAATAACTTCGCGGATGAAGTTCTCAGTGTCTGTTTATTTAAAAAAAAATGATAGATTTTTTTCTGATCTTTCAGAGCCCTAATCATTTTTGCCCAAGCAATATTTTTCTAGTCTTTAAAATACTCTGTGGAATATAAAATAAGATTAAAGGCAGCATTCTGTCTTTGAGGGCTTCCTTGGGCAAAAGAAGAAATATAAAAATGTTAGTTTTATATATTATGGCCTGAAGAAAGCCTAAGAGCCAAAACATCACCTTTAACATGGTTTCTATTTCTGGGTAGTTTATCAACCAATCCCTCCTTTATTTTTTGGTCTAAAAACTAGTATGGGATTCTCTCTCAATATTTTAAATGTATTCTGGCTCTTTGGGCCTATTAGGAAGTCTGTCAATATTACTGACTTTTTTTACTCATTGTACAATAGCAAATGAACACTTAGTCAAGTTGCAGAAGAAACAGCACAATTAGCTATTTTTTATATGTTTAAAATTTAAGAATAATTTTTAGGGTATGCATGTTTTCAAACCATTAGCTTAAAGAATAGTCTTTCTCATTAAATAAAAGGCTTGGCCATAACCATATAAATACTCATTAATTCACAATACACCCTAAACCTGGGATTGTTGCAAAAGAGAATGCACAAGCTACAGGCAGCTTAAAAATACAAACTTCATGCTTCATGATCTTCACATTCTGTTTCCTATCAGGATCCAAAATAAAATATGGTTCAAGGGTCAAGATTCTAATGACAAGGAACTTTATACCCTCAGAGGATTCCAAATTGTTAAGTCTTCACTTTTATCACTATTGTATCTATATTATGGCCTAAAAATAGTTGAAAGGAAGAAAATGATAAAGATTAGTGATTTTTCCGATAAATGATAAAAAATGATAAAGATTTGTGATTAAGTCACCATGAAAGTACAAAACATTTCATTTTGGACATGGCGTGCTTCAAGGATACCACTGTTTTGATTTGAGGTGTATTTATTTGTTGGTCGTTTGATTAGTTGGTTGGTTAATTTCATCCAATGCAAATTAATCATCCATTCAGCCCAAATACCCAGAGATAGTTCTAACAAACTGATAGTCATTTATTTTCAATACTTGACTTAAGTGCTGTATTAACACTTAATACCCGTCCCAATCCAAACTCTTGGATGCACTCAAAATCTAATATTTTACTGTGGGAGTACTAACTGAGAAAATACTCACTTGTCTTCTAAAATACTGTGTCATCATATAATGGTAACCAGAACTTTTAACTTATTTACAACAAAATGAGTATTATTACCTACATGTCTGTCTTAAAGATTCCTTTTGGACGCTATTTATGCTAATGGCTATAGCAATCTGGGCAAAAATATTAGTTAAAATTATTCAGAAATTCAGAAAAAAAATTCTTTAGAAATTCAGATCACAATTCAAGAGACAGCAAGGTTGTGTCAGAGTCCAGTCAGGAAACCAGTTATACAAAAAGAGAAAATTTAATATGAAGAACTGTTAACTTTCAACACATGGTCCTAATACTATTAGGTATCCATATGCAAAAAAATAAATTTTGATTCTTGCCTTATACTATACATAAGCATTAAAACAAAATGGAGCATAGACTTAAATATAAAACTAAAAACTCTAGAAAATAACACAGGAGAAAATATTTGTGACACTGGGTTAGACAAAGATTTCTCAGATACAAAAACATGATCCATGAAAGAAAAGGGTGATAAACTAGACCTCATTCAAGCTGGACTTCTACTCTTCAAAAGACATATTAAGAGAATGCAAATAAAAGTCACAAAGTAGGAGAAATACTTGAAAATTTTATATCTGATAAAGGACTTGTATCCAGTATATACAAGTCAAAAATCAAAACTCATTTATAATAAAAACCAACAATCTAATAAAACAAATAGCTAAAAGATTTGAATAATCACCTTTACCAAAGAAGACAGATGATGGCAAACAAGTACGTGCTAAGTTGATGGATGTGTTCATAATGTTGATTGTGACGATGGTTTCACCAATTATTAGGAAAATGCAAATTAAGATCATAATGATACTACTACACACCTATTAACAAAGTCTAAAATGTAAAAGATTGGTCATACTAAGTGTTGTTGAGGATGTGGACCCAGACTCTATACACCCCTGGAAGTAACAATACAACTTTTCTTGAAGGTATGGAGGTTTCTTAAATTAAACACAAAACTACCACGAATCCAGACATTCCACTCTTACACATTTACCCAAGAGAAATGAAGCATATATCCAGATAAAGAATTAACACAAATATTCAAAGTGGCTTTATTTTAATTGTCAAAAGAGGAAATAATCCAAATATCCATCAATAAGTGAATGAACAAATTGTGATATATCCATATATTGTTATACTACTTAGGAATAAAAAGGATTGATGTATTGATGTACTCAACATGAATGAATTCCAAGATGATCATGCTGAGTCAAAGAAGCCAGCCCCCTCCCACAAAAGAGTATATACTTTGTGGGGCACCTGGGTGGCTCAGTGGATTAAGCCTCTGCCTTCGGCTCAGGTCATGATCTCAGGGTCCTGGGATCGAGCCCCGCATGGGGCTCTCTGCTCAGCAGGGAGCCTGCTTCCGCTCTCTCTCTCTGCCTACTTGTGATCTCATTCTCTCAAATAAATAAATAAATCTTTAAAAAAAAAAGAGTATATACTTTGTGATCAAATTCATTAAGAATTCAAAGGTTACTTGGCTATGTGAGGATGAGGAGAGACAGAGAGGGCCGGGGGGAGAAATTATAATGGGATATAAGGAAAATGTTTTGGTATTAGATATGTTCAGTTTCTTGAATGTAATTACACTGGCACTACCCAACCTGGTTAGGAAGCCATACCTGAATTCAGGGGATTCTCTGGACACTTCTTAGGACTTCCATGTCCAATGGTAAAAGTTAATGAAAAACTACAATAACAATAACAACAAAAATAGGGTTCAGACCCATCACTGATGAAAGTTTGGGTCACCCTGACACATAAGGGAGCTTTGACCAGCTAAGGTCCTGGATGAGGAAAGGCAAAGGAAACAGGGATTGGGTACCAGGAGATGAAATTAACAAATATAACTGGTTTTATGACCAATTATAGAAATTAAGACAGTTTCAGCTCTGCACATTTCCTTCCTTTCTTATAAACGCATGCACACACATACAATACCTACCTCCAGGGGATAATTGTACCTGTTACAATTATCAAATTGTACACTATCAAATTAATTCCTTGTCCATAAAATGTAATAGATACCAATAATTGTATAAGAAAAGATGACCAATAATAAATCGCAAAAGTATTTTGAAATATGATAGACTCTCACATGACTCACTTAATAAGAGTCTTCCTTACATTGTAATAAATCTACTATAGTGATTGAGAACATCTGGATAATAAATACAATGCTTATTGCAGACCAAATATTGTATGATACATCTCAGGGAATTTGTATGTAGTGAAGATACAGACTGACTCAGTTCTGATTTTAGACATATTAAGGGACATTAAAGACACTACACTAAAATCCCTAGCAAAAAGGGAATGTTTTCATATCAACTATGATTTTGCATCAATTCTTTTTTAATGCCCTAAGTTTATAGCTATTTGTGAGAAAATAAAAGGGCCTATAATCTTTTCCCTACTTATCATATTACAGCAACTAGTTTTATTTTTATTTATCTTTACCATAAATCCTTCCACTTTAGGTGGGGAGAAGAAAAGGAATAATACAGAATTCAATTTTTATTAAATAAGTGTTCAAGCATCAATACAGCAAAAACTAGTTCTACAACTATATCTCTTCAGCACAAAATGAGGTTTCAAGACAGATGACTGACTTTCTGAATTTAAACAATGTTCATAAGGAAGGCTGAACTCTTTTCAGTGTGTACAGTTTATCCTGGAACTGTATCCTTATCCCTTGTACCCCTTATCCTGGGAAGTTCAGTTGCCTAAGGGGTATAAATGTCATAGTAGCAACAAAATGTTTCATAGACTATGACTTAACCATTTAAATGAGCAATGATAAATTGAGTTGCACTATTTTTTTTGGTCTGACTTAATTCTACCATTAATATAGTACAGTTTGTTAATTACTATTATAGGCCTGTCTGTATTGACCTTAATCAAAATGTTGTACTATTTCTTCAAAGACCTCCTTTTTTAAAAATATTTATTTATTTATTTTAGAGAAAAGAGCATGGCTTGGGGTGGGGGTAAAAGGGGTGGGGGTAAAAGGGGATGGGGCAGAGGGAGAGAGAATCTTAAGCAGACTCCATGCTGAGCACAGAGCCCAGTACAGGGCTGGATCTCACAACCCCAAGATCAGGACATGAGCTGAAACCAAGACTTGGATGCGCCACCATGGTGCCCCTCTTCAAAGACTGCTTTGAGAAATTACCAGTTAAAAAATCAAATGACAACTGGAATTACTACACAAATAATAAGTTTCAGAGTGGACAAATTTGCTATCAGTTAATTCAACATGTAAGATTTGAGAAAATTAAACAATGACTACAATTAAAATTGAAGTTTGATACTTCTTAAAATCAATCTACTATTGTTATTACTTTTTCCTCTTTGTTGCCTTCATTGTTCACAAAATATTTCTTGGTGATTATTTCAGATATTCTAAAAAGCTAAGCAGAAATTCAATTAAAATGAATATTGTATGAATTATAATACTCTCTTTCCCATATTTAGAAGCGATTTTTAGAGATTCCTAATAGATTACCATTCAGTAGTTAAAATGACAATGTATTTCACATTGAAATACTGTCACACATTAAAGTGTTAAGTAACTAAAATAAAAAACAATTTATGATATTCTTAGAACATATTTATACCTCTGTATAGCACTATTGCAAAAAAATACAATTCATTCTCATTCTTATAAAGAAGGGCTTCTCTAAGAAGACGTGTTTTTATCTTTTTTTATTTAAATTCAATTAGCCAACATAAAGAACATCATTACAGAGTTCAGTAATGCATCAGTTGCATGGAACAGGATCAGTTGCAGTGCTCATCAGAAGATGTATTTTTAAAAACTGAGAGCTATTATTGTTTATGGATAATTCATTTTAAAATTGGAATTATAATAAGACATTCCAAAGGTCAAAAAATAAGCTTCTTAACATTTTAAAATAATAAACATAAAAGGTCAGTAACATTACACATAACAAAAAATTAACTTACATCTCAATTACAATAATAGTAAAATTTCAATTAGCAAATCTCTGCAAAACTTTTTAAACTTAGATGTGAACATTTCTACTTGTATGAGCCCATAGAACTCCTGTCATGAAGGTCCAATTTAATCTAATCATTGGCTCTATCATCACTGCCCCACAGAGAACAAGACTGACCATAAGATTTTGTGCTTGATTTGCCTTGGTTCATGATTACTATCATGGGAGTAACAAACAAGGCAGGCCATACAAATAGAATTTCATTTCGTGAAATGATTTCAAAGATAAAAGGATCAATTGCTTCCCAAGCTCTCCCTTACGGATCACCTGACATTTCACAATTAAAAACCTACCTAATAGGTTATTGTGAGAATTAAACAAGTTAAAATTTATAAAACACACAGAACAGCGAATTAATGTTTGTTAAATAAAACTATTTTTATTCCTTTGATCTACACTGCATTTTAAGAAATATTAAACTGTATCAGTCATTTTCATCTCAGGAATTAGTTTCTTTCAATCTTATCCCCAGAGCAAAAATTAATAGTATAAAATTGGAGAAGACAAGAAAGAATTGGACATCTTTCTTTAAGGAGGAATAATGTGTGGAAAGAGAAAACAACTGCGAAGAGAAAGGGCTCAGAACAAAGAGGATCTATTACTAAAACCCAAGTTACAAATGTCCCTTACTTTACAATTTTGTCCAGTATCAAGCTGCCTTCCATGCAGTTAGGCAATGTCAAACTGCAGCAATATAGCCTGCTTAGTTCATCTGCAGAGCATGCAGAAGCATGAATTCAAGTGTGTGTTTAAATTCAGAGGCTTAGAGGGGTTAAAAAAAAAATCTTAGTATATATTTGATTCAAGCAATGCTTGAGTGACAAATGTGGGTTATGTTAATTTCAACTTTCTTTTGATCATCAAAGCCACCTCTCCTCACATACTTAGACATAAAGCAAAAACAAAACTGTCACTTATTTAACATTACAGTTAATATGTTTGTACAGTCACAATACCATATATGATAAATATAATTCCATGCCCATTTTCTTTCCATGAAATTAAAGATAAAAATATCACACATACACAGGCAATGAAACAAAAACAAACAAGAAGGACTACTTCAAACCAGAAAGCATCTGAACAGGAAAGGTAATAACCAACAAAATGAAAGGTAACCTACACAATAGGAGAAAATATTTGCAAACCATATATCTGTTAAGGGGCTAATATGCAAACTACATAAGGAATTCCTACAACTCAATAGCAAAAAAACCAATAGTACAATTTTTAAAAAGTCAAATATCCTAAATAGACATTTTTCCAAAGAAGACATACAAACCGCCAACAGGTACATGGAAAGGTACTCAGTACCACTAATCATCAGGAAAATGCAAATCAAAACCACAATAAGCTATCACCTCACCCTATAGGATGGCTATTGTCAAAAACAAAGGAGGGGCGCCTGGATGACTCAGTTGTTAAGCATCTGCCTTCGGCTCAAGTCATGATCTCAGGGTCCTGGGATGGAGCCCCACATTAGAATCCCTGCTCAGTGGGAAGCCTGCTTCTCCCATTCCCATTCCCCCTCCTTGTGTTCCCTCTCTCGTTGTCTCTCTCTCTCTGTCAAATAAATAAATAAATAAAATCTTAAAAAAAAATAAAGGAAATCAGTTTGGACACAGGTGTGGAGAAAAGGGAATCCTTGTGCACTGTTAGTGGGAATGTACACTGGTACAACTGCTATGGAAAACAGTATGGAGGTTCCTCAAAGAAAATTAAAAAAACAGGATATGGTCCAGCAATTCCACTTCTGGGTATATATATCCAAAGGAAATGAAATCAGGATCTTGAAGGGGTATCCGTACTCCCACGTTCACTGCAGTATTATTAACAATAACCAAGGTATGAAACAACCTTATGGACAGATAAACGGATATAGAAAATGTGATATATGTATCTAATGGAATATTATTCAGCATAAAAAAAGAAGGAAATCCTATCAATTGTGACAACATGAATGAACCCTGAGGGCATTATGCTAAATGAAATAAGTGAGACACAGCAAGACAAACAGAAATATGATCTCACTTATATGTGGAATCTAAAAAAGTCAAACTCATTGAAACAAAGAGTAGAACAGTGGTTGCCAGGGGCTTGGGGTCAAGAAAATCAGGACGTTGGTCAAAGGGTAGAAACTTTCAGTTTAAGATGAACAAGCTCTGGGAATCTGATGTATACCATGGTGAGTATAGTTAGTAATGCTGTATTATATACTTAGAAGTTTGCTAAGAGAGTAGATATTAACTGTTCTCACCACACAGATGCAAAAAAAAGAAATGTGACTATGTAAGCTTATTGAAGTGTTAATTAACTTGATTGTGATAATTACTTTACAATATATATGTATATTAAATCATCATGTTGTACACATTAAATATACACAATTTTTATTTGTCAATTGTATCTCAATAAAGCTGGAAAAAATTTTCACACATAAAAATGGATAATTTCTATTAAGAAATACAAATGCTAAAATTATCATATAGATTTAATTTCTAAATGTGTAAAGTTTATATAATTTATAAATTATACCTACAAGATACCATAGCAACTGAATGTAAAATGAAATATTCAATTCATTTGGAAGATATTAGTTTTTTTTTCTGTCAAATGCACTCTGTTTTTTCCCTTAAACTACCTGATAATTTATGAATTCAAAGTGCTAAAGTTTTACTAACATGAAGCTTTTCTTAACTATTAAGACAGAGAAATAAATAATAAAATTCTCTAATAAGTTTTTGTTTGTTTAAATATAAGTAATATCCTGGCCCTGATTTTATAGATACTCATTCCTCCTTTTGTCCCTTCCTTCCTTTACTTGCTTTAAGTAACCTCCCAAGCCTCAGTTTCTGGCTCTGAAAAATGAGGCTAATATAAACTACAAAGTTTTCCTGAAGATTAAATAAGACAATGTATGTAAAGCACCCAGCACAGTGTCTAATACAATAAGGTTTCTTTTCTTCTCACCTCTCTTTCCTTGTCAGTTCTAGAAAAGTCAGAGTAATTGTAATGGATGAGAAAGAAATGGTTGCTTACATCCTTGGTTTGTTCCCCAATTTAGGCACTGGTTAACAATATATTTGATGTTCGAACTTTCTTTTATAATATGTGATCGGGAAAACCAAAGACATTTATTTATTCACCTAACTGCCTAATGCTCTGTCTCCATTCTACCAGGGAATGCTTTGTGCTAGCGCTGCTGTGAAATTTCCCTTTGGCAGCCACAGTTGCTCCAAGATGAAGGATCTGAACTGAGGCACTAGCTTTAGGTTACAGAGAAGTTCACAGCTTCACAGAATATCTGAATCTAACATAAACTCTGACGAAGTTATTAAGGACAAACAGAATTCAGGAGATGTCAGCAGAACAGACACATCAACCACTAATCTGCTAATGGAAGGAGAGACGGACTGGACATCAGATCTCTGCTGTGGTTCTCTTGCCGTTGCTGGAGTCCACTGGACAGAGGGGAGGGATCAACCAGCATCTTCGCCTGATCCCATGAGAACACCCTGTCCTGAAATTTTTAAATGATTCCTAAGTGTTAGGAAGTTGAAAGAAGGGTACTGATGATGGTTTAAGCTAAAGTTTAGAGATTAGCTGATTCGAAGTCAGTAGAGAATCACTATCTTGGCATTTTGAAAGCTGGTCAAGTACTTAAGGTTGTGAGGGAGACTGCTTACAAATTAAACCATAATTGTGAACTCCCTGTGTTCACAACAATGTTCATGAGATCCCTTGAGGCATAAATAAATACCTTTTGGAGGAAGGCTGTCCCTAAATTTTCTTTAAGCTTCTGAAATACGAATTTCAAAAAGAATAAGCAATATGAACTCACTGAAGCCTAGCTTTTTACCAAAGATATCCTCAGAGAATATTCGAGGCCCTTAATGATTTATGTTTAAATCCAATCTTTGTCTATATTTGCCATTACATTTGAGAGAAAGTTGTGAAACAGCAGAAAAATGTTCCTATAACTATAATTTGAGGAACTTTCTTATAAGCAAAGTAATTTGGATTTTAATTTTTTTTTCGATTTTAATTTTAAAACAGTTTCCAAACCTCAAGAAACTGCTAATTACATCTGGTTAGTGAAACTCAGGGAACGGGAGCCCAGTTTTTACCATATGTCTCTGTGCAACTTTTAACTTTTTATTTATTTTTTAATATACATATATTTGAAGTAGAACATAGGTGTAATATTAGTTTAGTAGTTTCAAGTGTACAAATTAGTGATTCAACAATTCTCTACATTACTCAGGGCTTCCCACAAGTATAGTCGCCACCTGTCTCTGAACAACATTATTACAACATTATTGACTATATTCCCTATGCTGTACTTTTCATCTCTGTGACATTTTATAACTGGAAATTTGTACCTCTTAATCTTCTTTATCTAGTTCACCCATTCCTCCATCTTCCACCCCTCTGTCAACCACCAGTTTGTGCTTTGCACTTAAAAATCTGGTTTTTATTTCTTTGTTTATTCATTTGTTTTGTTTGTTAGATATAAATGATATCATATGGTATTTATCTTTCACTAACTTATTTCACTTAGCATAAAACCTCCAAATTCCATCCATGTTGTTGCAAAAGGCAAGCTCTCATCTTTTTTATGGCCAAATAATATTCCAGTGTATATATATACCACATCACCTTTATTCCTTCATCTATTTATGGACTTTTGGGTTCCTTTCATATCTTGGCTATCATAAACAATGCTGCAATAATTCTGTGTGTATCTTTTCAAATTAATATTTTCATTTTCTTTGGGAAAATGCCCAGTAGTGGAATTACTGGATCATACATTATTTCTATTTTTTCTATTTTTAATTTTTTGAGGCAGAAGACCTGAATAGACATTTTCCAAAGTCATCCAGATGGCCAACAGACACATGAAAAGATGCAGAACATCACTAATCGTCAGAGATACAAATCAAAACCACAATGAGATGTCACCTTACACTTGTCAAAATAGCTAGAACTTTTAACTTCTTTCTTTCTTTCTTTCTTTATTTATTTTTAAGATTTTTTTTAACTTTATTTAAGCTTTATTTAAACATATAATGTAACCCCACCACCCTCTCCCAACCCCTCTTCCCCCCACCCCCCTCAGTTTGTTTTATGACATTAAGAGTCTCTTTTGGTTTGTCTCCCTCCCGATCCCATCTTGTTTCATTTTTACTTTTCCTACCACCTTAACTCCCACCCCCGTTGCATCTCCACTTCCTCATATCAGGGAGATCATGTGGTAGTTCTCTTTCTCCAGTTGACTTATTTCGCTAAGCATAATACGCTCTAGTTCCATCCATGTCGTCGCAAATGGTAAGATTTCATTTCTTTTGATGGCTGCATAGTATTCCATCGTATATATATACCACCTCTTCTTTATCCATTCATCTGTTGATGGACATCTAGGTTCTTTCCATAACTTGGCTATTGTGGACATTGCTGCTATAAACATTCGGGTACACGTGCCCCTTTGGATCACTACGTTTGTATCTTTAGGATAAATACCCAGTAGTGCAATTGCTGGGTCATAAGGTAGCTCTATTTTCAATTTTTTGAGGAACCTCCATGCTGTTTTCCAGAGTGGTTGCACCAGCTTGCATTCCCACCAACAGTGTAGGAGGGTTCCCCTTTCTCCACATCCTCGCCAGCATCTGTCATTTCCTGACTTGTTCATTTTAGCCATTCTGACTGGTGTGAGGTGGTATCTCATTGTGGTTTTGATTTGTATTTCCGGGATGCTGAGTGATGTGGAGCACTTTTTCATGTGTCTGTTGGCCATCTGGATGTCTTCTTTGCAGAAATGTCTGTTCATGTCCTCTGCCCATTTCTTGATTGGATTATTTGTTCTCTGGGTGTTGAGTTTGCTAAGCTCTTTGTAGATTTTAGATACTAGCCCTTTATCTGATATGTCATTTGCAAATATCTTTTCCCACTCTGTCAGTTGTCTTTTGGTTTTGTTGACTGATTCCTTTGCTGTGCAAAAGCTTTTGATCTTGATGAAGTCCCAATAGTTCATTTTTGCCCTTGCTTCCCTTGCCTTTGGCGTTGTTCCTAGGAAGAAGTTGCTACGGCTGAGGTCGAAGAGGTTGCTGCCTGTGTTCTCCTCAAGGATTTTGATGGATTCCTTTCTCACGTTGAGGTCCTTCATCCATTTTGAGTCTATTTTCGTGTGTGGTGTAAGGAAATGGTCCAATTTCATTTTTCTGCATGTGGCTGTCCAGTTTTCCCAACACCATTTGTTGAAGAGGCTATCTTTTTTCCATTGGATGTTCTTTCCTGCTTTGTCGAAGATTAGTTGACCATAGAGTTGAGGGTCTATTTCTGGGCTCTCTATTCTGTTCCATTGATCTATGTGTCTGTTTTTGTGCCAGTACCATACTGTCTTAATGATGACAGCTTTGTAGTAGAGCTTGAAGTCGGGAATTGTGATGCCACCAACTTTGGTTTTCTTTTTCAATATTCCTTTGGCTATTCGAGGTCTTTTCTGGTTCCATATAAATTTTAGGATTATTTGTTCCATTTCTTTGAAAACATTGGATGGGATTTTGATAGGCATTGCATTAAATGTGTAGATAGCTTTAGGTAGCATAGACATTTTCACAATATTTATTCTTCCAATCCATGAGCATGGAACATTTTTCCATTTCTTTGTGTCTTCCTCAATTTCTTTCATGAGTACTTTATAGTTCTCTGAGTATAGATTCTTTGCCTCTTTCGTTAGGTTTATTCCTAGGTATCTTATGGTTTTGGGTGCAATTGTAAATGGGATTGACTCCTTAATTTCTCTTTCTTCTGTCTTGTTGTTGGTGTAAAGAAATGCAACTGATTTCTGTGCATTGATTTTATATCCTGACACTTTACTGAATTCCTGTACAAGCTCTAGCAGTTTTGGAGTGGAGCCTTTTGGGTTTTCCACATATAGTATCATATCATCTGCAAAGAGTGATAGTTTGACTTCTTCTTTGCCGATTTGGATGCCTTTAATTTCTTTTTGTTGTCTGATTGCTGAGGCTAGGACTTCTAGTACTATGTTGAATAGCAGTGGTGATAGTGGACATCCCTGCCGTGTTCCTGACCTTAACGGAAAAGCTCTCAGTTTTTCTCCATTGAGAATGATACTTGCCGTGGGTTTTTCATAGATGGCTTTGATAATATTGAGGTATGTGCCTTCTATCCCTACACTTTGAAGAGTTTTGATTAGGAAGGGATGTTGCACTTTGTCAAATGCTTTTTCAGCATCTACTGAGAGTATCATATGGTTCTTGTTCTTTCTTTTGTTAATGTACTGTATCACATTGATTGATTTGCGGATGTTGAACCAACCCTGCTGCCCTGGGATAAATCCCACTTGGTCGTGGTGAATAATCCTTTTAATGTACTGTTGGATCCTATTGGCTAGTATTCTGGTGAGAATTTTCGCATCTATGTTCATCAAGGATATTGGTCTGTAATTCTCTTTTTTGATGGGATCCTTGTCTGGTTTGAGGATCAAGGTGATGCTGGCCTCATAAAATGAGTTTGGAAGTTTTCCTTCCATTTCTATTTTTTGGAACAGTTTCAGGAGAATAGGAATGAATTCTTCTTTAAATGTTTGGTAGAATTCCCCTGGGAAGCCATCTGGCCCTGGGCTTTTGTTTGTTTGGAGATTTTTGATGACTGTTTCAATCTCCTTACTGGTTATGGGCCTATTCAGGTTTTCTATTTCTTCCTGGTTCAGTTTTGGCAGTTTATATGTCTCTAGGAAAGCATCCATTTCTTCCAGATTGTCGAATTTGTTGGCATATAGTTGTCCATAATTGTTTGTATTTCTTTGGTGTTGGTTGTGATCTCTCCTCTTTCATTCATGATTTTATTTATTTGGGTCCTTTCTCTTTTCTTTTGGATAAGTCTGGCCAGGGGTTTATCAATATTATTAATTCTTTCAAAGAACCAGCTCCTAGTTTCATTGATTTGTTCTATTGTTTTTTTGGTTTCTATTTCATTGATTTCTGCTTTGATCTTTATTATTTCTCTTCTCCTGCTGGGTTTAGGCTTTCTTTGTTGTTCTCTCTCGAGTTCCTTAAGGTGTAGGGTTAGGTTGTGTATTTGAGACCTTTCCTGTTTCTTGAGATAGGCTTGTATCGCTATATATTTTCCTCTCAGGACTGCCTTTGCTGTGTCCCACAGATTTTGGACCGTTGTGTTTTCATTATCATTTGTTTCCATGGTTTTTTTTCATAGAACTTTTAACTTCTTAAAAGCATGTGTATGCATGCCTATTTTTTAAAAATTGATTGAAACTGTTAAACAACAGATTCAAACAGAGTGTGGATTCCCAAAACTACATTAAGCACACATAATTAGAAAACAAGATTTCTCAAAACTATGATATAGGCAGTTAAGAAATATCTTGAAAGGAAAAATTGTACTTGATAACTTCAACAAGTCAAAAAACTCATAATACATTGAAATAGAAAAAGATCTTAATCTTTTTCTTTTTTTTCAAAGATTTATTTATTTATTTGAGACAGAGAGTGCATGTAAGCGGAGGGAGGGGCAGAAGGAAAGAATCTTCGAGCAGACTCTCCTCTGAGCCTATAGCCCAATTCGGAGCTCAATCTCACACCCATGAAATCATGACCTATGGGATCATGACCTGACCCAAGAGTCAGACGCTTAACTGACTGGGCTACCAAGGTATTCGAATCTTAATCTTTTTCTCAATCTCAAAAGAGATTATGTCAAAGTTTTTGTTGCTATTAAACCCAAATAGGATCATTAATCTTATGTAAACAACCAGACAAGTATATGCACCTCTTCATAGACTTAGACAGCGTAAGTATGCTTTCATTTGCCCATTTTGAACACCACTTCCTCAAGTAAGCTTTGGCTGACCACCTAAACAAAAGTAAGCTCCATTGCCCTGTTTTATTTATCACAGCACTTATAAGTATCTGATTATTTTCTTCTATTTACTTGTTTATTGACTATCTCATCCCTTTAAAATGTAGATTCCAGGGGTAGTTGGCTGGCTCAGCTGGTAGAGCATGAGACCCTTGATCTCAGAGTCATGAGCTCAAGCTCAATTTTTTGCTTAAAAAATTGAAATTAAAATATAAATAAATTGTAGCTTCCATAATCAGAAATAAAATCAATAGGAGCAAGAACAGTACCAAACATGTAAGCTCTCAATAAATATTTACAGAATGAAAGAATAAGCTAACATTTTTTCTAAAAGAAATGCCTTGAGCATATACTGGATTACTTGGTAATCATTTGTAATTAAATGTTTATGAAGCACTACTTAAATTCCAATTACTTCTAAAATTATATGAAAACTTTCCAACTAGTTTCTCCTCTCTTTCTCTCCTTATTTCAATGTAACATATTTTTAAATGGGGCAAATTACAGACATTTTGGGGAGGATTCTTCTTAAACTGATACACACACTAAACAGTAAGATCTAAATTGCCTTCAAAAAGGAATTACTGAGCACAACTGTTTCCAGATGTAAGCTAACCCATGGGTGACACCTGCTTACTTCTACCAATGTCAGAATCAGTACCTTGGCTTACTATTCTCTACTCTCTATAATGTGCCTTTGGCAGACTTCACACATATTTTACAACTTTAATCCAATCACAAATCTCTACTGATGCCTTCCCAAATAGAATCATACTCCTATACCTGCCTATATAACTATCTAACCACAAACAAACACTTTTCTCCTTGTCTTAATTCCTTCTTCTAGCCACTAAGGCCACTAAAATCATTTAGAGTTAAAATTTTTGAGTCAAAAAATCCTGTGTTGCCCTATTAGAATGTTTCTAAATACATCTATTTTTCTCCATTCCCAGTTTCAGTTCTCATGACTTTCTTAGATTACTGCAACAGTCTCCAAGTCTTCCCTGTATCCATACTAGGCCCACTTTGGCCCACCTGAAAACTGATGACAGTGAACATTTCTCTAAATACCACTTTCGTCTGGGGCACTTCATTGCCTTAGTCGTTAGAGCACTCTTAATCTCAGGGTTGTGAGTTCAAGCCCCACATTGAACATGGAGCCTACTTTAAAAATAAATAAATAAATAAAGACTACTTTCCTCATTTTGTTCATGTGATCAGTTTTGCCTCATAAATACCTCTCTAATTCATTTGTGTCCCTCCATTTTCACTACAACCACCCTAGTCCAAACCACCAATATCTCTTAGCTATTATTTCAGCTTCATTACAAGTTTCCTTACCTACCCTTCCTCCAATCCGTAGTACATGCAGAATCATCTTTTTAAAATGTAAAGCCAACCATGCCAATCTCTTCCTTAAAAATCTTTCAATAGATTTTGACCACATTTTGTTCAAAACCCAGTACCCTACAAGGTCCTACCTCTCTAACCTCATCTTAGACCATTCTATATTGTTTTCTGTGTATTTCTGTAGTCTAGTCACACTGATCTTGTAGTTCTTCAATCATCGTAGGCTTCCCCCTCTCTATTGACCTTGACATGTACTGTCTCCTCTGACTATCAAGTTCTGCTTACCCTCCTTCCCCTTTGTTCAGTCCTCTCTACTCCTTTAATTCAACTCAAACATCACTTCTTAAGGCAAATATCCCTAACACCACACCCCTGTTCCAGACTAGATACTCTGTATTATGCTCTTTGTAGAACTAATTATAGCCATAATTAAAGTCAATTGTATAGCTACTTGGTTCAAAGTCTAGCCTTTCTGCTAGAATACAATTTCATGAGGTTGGACAAGAATTGGTTTTGGTTCACCACTATTCTCCCAGTGCTTAGCACAGTACTTTGCATATAGTAGATGCTCAATAAATATCTGTCAAATATATCAAAGAAGAAATCCACAATAACACCATAATTTTCATCATCGTGTCTCTCTCTAATGGCCACCTTTCAAGAATATAAGTAATCTGGCCTTATTCTACCTATCCACAAATATTTATCACCATTACTGAGGATAAAGCCCTTCTTTCTCACTCTCAAAAATATGCTTTGTTCATTGATGCATTCAGGTCATCATAAATCATTTTGGTTTTCTGGGCCACAATGCTTTCCCTTCTATCTGTCTTAATTCTACAGCTCTTTCAAAGCTCAAATACAAAGCTGCAAATATTACCTGCTTTACTAATCTTTCTTTTGGTATTGATAATGATTTATCTTTACTGTACATTCCTATAATATTATTAATGAGAATCCCAGAATTCAAGTCTTAATATTATTCACTAATTTTTCATATTTATTAATCTAGTCTCTTCAACCAGATGTTAGGTTCCTTTAAGTTAGTATCATTCCTTACACTTTTTTCCCCCAATTTTATTTATTTATTTGACAGAGAGAGACACAGCGAGAGAGAGAATACAAGCAGGGGGAATGGGAGAGGGGGAAGCAGGCATCCACCCGCTGAGCAGACAGCCTGATGGGGGACTCCATCCCAGTCCCTGGAATCATGACCTGAGACAAAGGCAGACACTTAACGACAGAGCCACCCAGGTGCCCCTCTTACACTTTTTTTGAGTTCTCTTCCAAAGCTTTCCATCTCTATATCTCCCAACCTCACACTCCCAAACATATAATTAGCTCTACCCACTGTATACTCTGATAAAGCACTCAATAAATATTTTCTGATTAACAGATTTTCTATTAGCCTAGAAATTCCTCACTGATTTCCTGAAATTTAGCTCTACCTTTAGTATAGTAAATAGTATGGTCACTTACACAGTGGAGACTTCTTTTCTAATTTCAAATCAGAAGCATGAAAATGACCTAGATAAAATACATAACCTGAATTCTCTGCTTTGCTTTATGATGAAGTCTGTCGACAACATGAGTCTGGATCCAGGTTCCACAGTCAGTCATGATGTTCAAGACACATGACCTGAGAAGTCTATTGTATCTCCCAGGGAATCATTTGGTGCCTTTTTTGCACCAATATAAAATCCACTGTAGCTTTCAAAAATGCATTCGCAGACTAAAATAATACCTTAATAATATGAAAGAGTTAATGGGCTTAATCAAATGCAAATTGATTAAGCTCCCAAATTCTAACGTTTTTTCTTGGCAGTGCACACTGCCGCCTGCGGACCCATCTCTTAATTCAACAGTGTTTGGACGCCATTTACTACAGCCTCTGCCACCCTTTAACCTCTTTTCCAGTAGCAACTTTGGGAGCCATCTTCTCAGCCATCCCCTGTCCCCAAAATCAACACATTTTTTTAAAGCTTTGCTCCTTATTGCCAGTCAACCGTGAGCAGCTTCCAGATTTGACAGAATTATTCTAAAGAGGTGGAGGCTGCCTCAGCTGCCTGGTCAACATGTGTCTGCACGCCTCCTACACACCTACCTTTCTCGGGGCTTCTCTTTCCACCAGGATGTTGTGGCTCTGGAGGGCATGGGCCACTACTGCCCAGTCCGCTGAGGAGAAGCGAGAGGGCCCGAGTCTCCTGAAGACGTAAAACCAGCGTGTTGGGCGCTGCTGCTGCTGCTGCTCGGTCCTCTTTCGGGAAGTGCAGAAGCCGTCAGGAGATGAGTGGGGTAAAACCCTGCACACCATGGAAGCTGCATGGAAGCCGTTCTGGAGAAGAACGGGAACCAGGTCCTTTGGGACCTGCGGGCCCTTGGTTCTACCTGCGCAGATGCCTTTCTCTGTGACTTTCTAAAGAACCACTTCCTAGGTCAGGAGGTGAACCTCATCAAGATCATGGCGACCACCTGTTTAACCTCATAGGCTGGCCTGCAGGCTGGGCTAGGCCGGTTTGTCTTGGAAAGGCTCACCCTCAAGCATGACTAGGAGCCTCCGGAGCCCAGCAGCCTTTGAGGGGCCCTTCTGGCAAACCCCTGATGCCAGGGCTTCTGCCTGAGCCTCTCCTTACAGCCACTAGGCAGCTTTACCCCCCACCCCCACCCCCACCCCCGCCCTTTGATTTGAGAGAGAG
>ML108993.1:29742-54569 GCA_003697995.1 Taxidea taxus jeffersonii
GAGAGAGAGTGCGAGAGAGCACAAGCAGGGGGAGTAGCAGAGGGAGGAGAATCAGGCTCCCCACTGAGCAGGGAGCCCAAGTGGGGGCTCGATCCTGAGCCAAAGGCAGATGCTTAAACCACTGGGCCACCCAGGCACCCGGACTAGGCAGCTTTTTAACCACCCTGGAACCTTTGCCCAAACTGTGGACCAAATGGAAACAAAAAAGCTTTTTGCGGGGGTAGGGGAGGGGGAAAGAACATTCTTTCTTAATAGTAATAAATAGTAAAGGGCTGGGCTTTTTTGATGACTCACTTTTCTAACTACCTGGTCTTATGAATATGTTTAGTTGTTGCTTTATGAACTCAGCAATCTACTACTGGTATTTTCTGAGAACCTTGGAACCTTATTGGTTAAGAGCCCAATAAACATTTCATTGATTTGAGTTTCACAAACTACATTTGTTACTTGGAACCCATGTTGTGTGAAAATGTGAAAAGACAAATTTTCACTGATTATACCAAATGATATATTCCAATTTCTGCTCGAAATTATAATCAATGATTTAAATTCTCCATCTAACTATTGGATTGCAGGTTAGACAATCAGGTTAATTTTTAAGTCACAGGAGCACTGTTTAGTAACATAACCATATCTTTATTCATAATTCCCTAGTATTTTAAGGAAACTAATGGAGGTTTCAAAAATGGTCCTAACGTAGTCAAGAAGATCAGGTCCCAGGGAGCCTCTGACTCACATCTATTTCTTCTATCATTAAAATTGTAAGCATTTCAGACCTTTTACAAACAGCACACTTTTTTGAATTAGATATTTTAATCAATAAAATAAAAATATTAAATTTCCTTGTAAAATATTTATTTGGAAAATGTTTTTAATAATTCTGTGTTCTAGAATTCGGTTCCCATCTGTCCAGTTAACTTGGTCCTGTTCTATGAACCACTTGATATTCCCTATCAAAGATAAAATCTCAAATATATATGTAACTCTCCTACAACTGAACTTTGAAGTCTAGATTACAGATTTCTTTGCAGTCATTACTAACCCCAAAACCAAACAGTGGTTTTACTCTGCCCAGGAAGGATAATCTCATCAAAGCTGGGCAGCTTCAAGAGGACTTCCATGTTGGGAGAACCAGTCTATCTAAACCAATTCCTTAGATCCGTAGGGCAACAGTTATCTCACAAAGATCAATCTCATATTTAAATGTACTCATTCTTTGATTAACAAATAATCATTGAGCATCCATCTGTCCAACACTGTCCTAGGTACAGAATATTCAGCAGTGAACAAGATCAGTAAGTTTTCTGCTTACAAACCTTAAATTCTGAGTGTCTATGCAGGAAGGAAGTAGGGTGAGTATAAAAAGCAAATAAAGAGGGGCGCCTGGGTGGCTCAGTGGTTTTAAAGCCTCTGCCTTCGGCTCAGGTCATGATCCCAGGGTCCTGGGATGGAGCCCTGCATCAGGCTCTCTGCTTGGCAGGGAGCCTGCTTCCCCCTCTCTCTCTGCCTGCCTCTCTGCCTACTTGTGATCTCTGTCTGTGAAATAAATAAATAAAAATCTTTTTTTTAAAAAAGCAAATAAAGAATAATACTGGTTGTGAGGAAAATAAAATAAGAAATTGAAGTAAAGGCACGCCTGGGTGGCTCAGTGGGTTAAGCCTCTGCCTTCAGCTCAGGTCATGATCTCAAGGTCCTGGGTTGGAGCCCCTCATCGGGCTCTCTGCTCAGCAGGGAGCCTGCCCGCCCCCCCCCCCGCCTGCCTCTCTGCCTACTTGTGATCTGTCAAATAAATAAATAAAATCTTTAAAAAAAAACTAAGGTAAAAAAATTTTCAAATTAAAGAAATATGCCACAGAAAAGGCACATCAGGAGCACACTTTCCTTACACAGTGGAATATATATATATACATATATATGTATATGTATGCATATATATAGTATACTAGATAGATTATGTAACTAGACAGATATGCTACACAGATAGAGATTCATAGCTACATATTTAATCCACACTATCCTTCTTAGACCAAACATTTCATGATAGAGTTCACTGGTCCACAGTGAATAAAGGAAATAGTATCACATTTTTAAAATGCTAGATTTCTCATAAAATTAAAATTTTATATGCTTAAAAGTAAGCAATTTTTATTGTAAATGCTTTATAAGCCAATTTCTAAAGATAATTAAACAATCAGTAAAATGTTCTAAATAAACTCAAAATATTTATTCAATTTCACTTCAGAATATATATATGTATATATACATATATATATATATACATATATACACACACACACACACACTCCATTCACTCATCTGTCCTGAGGTTTATGCAAATTCCAACTAAATTCTCTGTATAAATATATACAAAGCAAAATAGTAAAATGAGCATAATTACTCATGATAAACACCAAATTTTATATAAATGATCCATTCCTATTTTCTATATGGTTAATACACTTTCTAAAATGTATTTAGAATCACCTTTTTTGGGGCCAATTCTCTATTCACACAAATGTGATAGATAATATAAACTTCTAAATAATAATTTATTACTGTCACATTAAATATCAATCCACATTCTGAAACATAATGTTACATTTCAAAATACACTAGTAAAGTCCACTTTTATTATTAATGCATCCATACACATTTGTATACATGGCTTCATAAATATACCACTGTATTAAAAAAATACCCTCTTAAAGACATTTAAATTGGGAGAAATGTTTTTTAAGAAGCATACAATTAATTTGTGATCATGACAGGTATGTGTAGACTAGAGAATTAATGAAAAGCAAAGCATCTTTAACAGGTTTTTAATGTTTAAATTTGATTTTTCAAGAAATAAGTCATTTATTTTCAAAATGAAATGATAGCAATACTTTCTACAGCCTATCAATTGTATTTAGAATAAGATACTCATAACTTTCAAACACAGATTTTACTAGCCATTATTCGTCATTAAATGTAACTGTATATTCGAGAGCTTTCTAATAATAGCCTTTAATTAAACCAAGGACTGTTAGAGGGTTTCCGTTGCCCTTTGAAGTTCTTAATTATTACTTGTATCCAGCCTTTTATGGTACACTTAAGGTTAAATTAAATAATTTAAATATACCTTGAAGAGAAATATGAAGATTTTGCCTGTTTTAATTAAATCTCTGAATTTCAGGATTTGAAAATAATAACATATGTTTTGATTTTTTTCATGGCCGATGGTAAAATGCTCGCTATATTAAACAACAAAAAAAAATGGTAGCTTTTTATGGGACTAATCGCTAAGCAGATGCATGTAAATGAGCTATTTTCTATGCATGGTTTCCAAAAGTGCTAATTAAATAGTTGGTATTCAAGGCTATGCTCGCTCATTGTTTAGTGACACACAAATCCAGCGATGTGTGCCAGCAGACATTTTAAGTTGAATGTTTTCTCCTCTACGGCCTTTGTCATGAAATGGTGGCACCATGATGAGAACACTAGTGTAAGCAAAACATTGAAATATGCTTTAATAATGTTTTAACCATGTAGTGACACTAGTCTAGTTTTCTAATGAATTTTTAATTTCTTTTTTCTTATAAGGGTGGTATGAGTTATCGCTGATGCATATTAAATCATATACATGAGTCATTTTCTCTAAATTTGCATAAAATGGCTAAATGCTAATGCACCAAATGGAGCTTACTATATGTGGTACAGCAAATATTCCCTTGAAGATTTTCTGCAATCAATCTCCTGTATTTCATTAGCAACCAGATAAGGTGTGGTCTGCAGAATAAAAAAGAAAAGTGTGTAGCTCATGAACTTATGAGGCTTCAGATGATTTCTACATGGTGATTAGAGTGGATTCTGCAATTAGAATTTATGGAGGTAAAACACACACACACACACACACACACACACACACACACCATGCTTCTTTTAAAGGCACAGTACAAGAGTTCTGAATACACACTTGCAATGTTAAACAATGAAAAGGTACCATTCAGTTATTGTGATTTTCTATAGCTATAATTAAATGATGGAAAGCCATACTTTACATTTAGTGTCATTTGATTGTATAACCCTGACTCAAATTTTATAACTCAAGATTACAATTTCCCTACTATGATTATAAAAGAACCTAAAAAAATACCCGTCGGTGTATTTTTTTTTCCTGCTAACTTCTCCCTTTTTCTTTGTCAAGTAGTGGTGAGGAATTTTCTACACTAATGTTTAACATTTAAACATGATTTCCTCTGTCACCAAAATACCATTATTGAACTGGTATTAAAGTCACATGCCATAAAAATTGCATCATGGTGGTAGTATTATTGACCAGACCAGAGATGTTTCCTTGAGGAATAGCCTTGTTGTTTACTCTACTTTTTCTCATCTCTCCATATTTTCACCATCTGGAATATTTTTTAACCTGGTGCAGAAAAAAATTGGGGAAGGGGATGGCTATTTAAAAATAAATGTATGCTTTACCCTACAGTTATTTTGAATTAGTCTTGATAAATAATTAAGGAATGCATAATATATTATTTAGATGCCATGGTCTTAAGAATTTGAGTGGTATTTCAAGTACAATTATAGTCATTTATTTATCAGTAGAAAATTTACATAATCACACTTCAAAATCCAGTGGACTGGAGAGATATCAGAAAGACACCCATGAATGTGGTAATGACTCTGAGCATTAGATTAAGCTAATAATGTATTGATGCACATGATATTCTAATATCTAGCACTGCAGTATTTGATCACTAAAAATGATAAAAGCATAAAATTTTTCTCTTTTCAAACTACATTTTATATAGAAGTGTTCTTCGTAGTATAAAAAGCAATTTGAAAAATCAAAATTGCATTAGACAATCTCTAATAAAATGGATCTAGTGAAGTTGAACTTAAAGCCAAATTTCTTTTTTTTTTAAGATTATTTATTTATTTGTTTGTTTGACAGAGAGAGAGATCACAAGTAGGCAGAGTAGCAGGCAGAGAGAGGGGGAAGCAGGCTCCCTGCTGAGTGGAGAGCCCGATGTGGGGCTCCATTCCAAGGCCCTGAGATCATGACCTGAGCTGAAGGCAGAGGCATAACCCACTGAGCCACCCAGGCACCCCCCAAATTTCTATTTCTATTGGCCAAGAAAATAATTTTGTCTTAATAATAATTACTGGTTAGGGGCGCCTAGGTGACTCAGTGGGTTAAGCCTCTGCCTTCAGCTCAGGTCATAGTCTCAGGGTCTTGGGATTGAGCCCTGCATTGGGCTTTCTGCTTGGCAGGGAGCCTGCTTCCCCCCTCCCATGTCTGCCTCTCTGCCTACTTGTGACTTATCTATCAAATAAATAATTAAAATCTTTAATAATAATAATAACTATTATTATTATTATGGTTAGCATAAATTACTGTTCATTCTATTTTGAACTGACAATATAGACCTTAAGCCTGGAGTCCAGAAAAATGACAGAAATTCTAGTCTTCTCTCATATCAGTGAACACCGAATGCAAATGGAGGTATTACCTATTGGAAAGGTAACACAGTTTCTGTTAGCTCAGTCATGCTATAGATTCTTCCTTAGTAGCTAGTCCATCTGAGACAAATTGGGCAGAAATATATGCAGTATTTGCACTATGGTGTTTGAATCACTAGAGTCCCATGTCATATCTGCAAACTCAGATTTTAGACTATAATTGAGCATGAGACTTGAGTGTGAAAATCTAAGCTACCCAGCAATTTCTAACTTTATTTGGGGACAGCTAAACTTGTTATTTTTTGTATTAATCTAAGTACCTACAAATTGTCATAAGAGTTACTTTATAAAACAATGCAAATATGAATTCACCAATTAATCCCTATTTCTTTGCTGTCTAGATATTTTCACTACCAGAATCCCACAAGAGGCATGTAGTACAGACCTTAAAGATGAAGACCTATCAAATTATTTTTCTTCCAGTCTTTTCAAAGCCACTTTTCATGAATTTGTCATGGTGATAACTTTATATTTAAAGCTCCTAAATAGTTTTCAAACTATTCCAGACTGCTCAACATCCTCAACTTCAGATTCCTGTCAGCCACTACTAATTTAACTTAGTACATAGATCATGTAGTTCAAGAATAATTCAATACATTAAAATGATACATATTGAGCAGCTTCTATGTACAAACTATGTGCTTTCTAAAAATAAGGCCTAAAATCCATTATTTGAGCTCTTCTCAAAGACTGTTAAATTCATGCGACAGTTTCAGGTACCCTCATAATGCTCACTGAATTAAAAATAAGGACTAAGTACACTTTTATTATTACTACACAAGAAGTCTAGTCCTGACAGGAAGTAAGTGCATAGATTCTGAATTTCAATGATATTAAATATATTATTGTCCTCATGAAGGCATTACCTCCAAGTAAATTATAGTAAGTTTTTTTTTCATTAGACCAGAGTCGATAAATGCATAAATTAATTATATTTGAAATATTTATTCAGGGAAAATATTTCTTAATCATACTTATTAGAAATTCTTCAAATCCAGTACATTTCACTTATATTTATATATGTGCACATATGATTATAAATGTAGATTGTATTTTTTTTCCCTAAAAGGCAAAAATTTGAGAGATATTCTGGGTAATATTCTGTAAATCATTTTTGTGGACTGATTGAGAGAAAGTGTTTATTATTATTATTACCATTATTATTATTATTTGCACACATTCCTTTTCCCAAAAGGTTCATTTACAAGTTTTCACCAATTATTATAGTGATTAGCATCTATAGTTATTTCCAGTCTCCCACTAGCAATTATATAAGACATAAACATTTCAACCTTGTCAAGTTTGAATCCAAAACTAAAAAAATTTAATTTAATTTAATTTAAAAATTCCAAGGGCCAGGTTGTAGTTAAAATTCTCCTGATAACTTGTTTTCCCAGGGCCAGTGACTATTAAAAGAAACTCTGAGAACACAAGATATCCGTCAGACAGCCACTTAGTGATAGAACCAAATGAATATTGTTAGGTGAGTGTTTTAATAACGCAGCATTTTCGAAGCATTTTCCCAAGATTATTTCTAATTGGCCCTGTCATAAAGTAGTCGAAAACTGCCTTAAAACAGTAATCAGTTTTAAACCAGTTGAGTAAACCCATGACAGGAAGTTGTTAATAATATGCTTCGAAATTTACCTGTGAAATACTGAGCTTGACTACTTCTACAAGAGAACTAAATGTAAACGGCCTTTGTAATGCAAATCGACCAGTAGCAGAAAGCCACCGCCGTGGGAATCCCACAACCTCACCTGAGCTTGCTACAGACCTTGGTGCACCCTTTAGTGAATGAAATCAAACCTGCCTTACATGTAGGTAAGTGTCCTTTAGTGTCCCTAAAGCACAGCCCGTGGGCTGTGGCCCATATACGTACACCAGGAAGCCTGTGCCCTCGTCCCGGTGCTCGTGCCCACCCAGCAGCAAGATCGCCCGCAACTTCCCAGGTCGAGTGACCATCACCTGAAGCGAGGACCAGAGTGGCTCCTCCTGTTTCCGTCCTCCTCGCGCTGCTCCAAGACCCTCCTTTTTCCCAACCTCACCCGAGGGCCGCAGAGCTGGACCTGCGCCGGACGAGGTGGATTTAGCCCGGTTAGAGTTAAGATGGTATCATTAGCTGCTCACAGCGTGACTTCCCACTAATCCTCTCTGCAACTTACAACAAGTTTAAATGTCCATGCATGATGTTATTAACTGGCTTTAGTAAGTGCTTAAGACCCAGATCTCTTTTTAAAGTAATCTCTGAACAAGTTCTACTGTATCCACCCAACAGGGAGATTAATATTTCCTGCAAATCTGATAGGGGAAAGATGCGCGCTGAGTCCCGAATGGGCAATGGGGCAGAAGTGGAAGTTGATCGAGGGAAAGGCCCAGAGCAGTGTGGTCACCAACCCTGGTTCCTGATTCTGAAAACTTGCTTCTCTAAGAGCTTCCCAGGGTGTGGGGCGAAGGCTGTTGGGGGGGGGGGGGGGGGGGGTTTTCCTTTGTTTTTTATCTAAGTTAAAAAAGGGGGGGGGGGGAGAGCACGTGACATTGATCATATCCACGGAAGATTCCTGGACAGAACTAGAGAAACAGTATCAGCACAAGAAAGCCCCTTAAACACAAGTTGCCTGCTAGCTTGAGGAAGGGGCCCTACGAAGGAGGTGGCCGCAGCTAGATCTCTTGCTCCAACCGACGTCCTGGCGTGAATGAACCCCCATGCACAAGCCCAACTCAGATTCCTAAGCAACCGCAATCTGGAGCTGGCGCAGAAGCAGGACCGAGGTCATTTGTGAGGGTCCGATGGGCGGGCAAATAAAAAAAAAACAGAGCAGCGGATGCAGCTCAGCATGTCACGCAGAGGAAGGCTGCCGGCCCCCCTCTACGCTTCTCAAACCTTGGAGGGCGGGCGCGGGAATTTGAGCTAGCGCGAACTTAGGAGGCCTCCCAGCCGCCTACCTGGGCCGCAGCGCGCCCCCCGCGGTTCCGCCGCGCGCTAGCTAGGAGCGCGCGCCAGCCCCGGGAGCGTGCGCGCCGGCGCACCAGCTCCAGCCTCTCTGGCAGCTCTGGCAGCCCGTCTCCCGGGAAACACCAATCAGATGCCCGCTTCAGGAAAGGGCTGCGAGCAGCCACAGCTGCAGGAGGACTCTGGCTGTTGGCGGTCACCGGGAGGCGTCGTGCTGCCCGGCGGCAAGCCTGCCGCCTTTGCCGCTGCCACTGCCTAGCCCAGCCAGTTCCGCAGCCAGTCACAGAGCTGGCTGTCTCCTCTGTGCACCGCCCACGCCAAGCACCTTGCAATGCGACTGCTAAGCCGGGCTATTTTTAGATCTCAAGAATGCGTTGTGCGGGAGCTCAGCTAAACCTCAGTCAAATCACCAAACACAGTGATGTGCTTCTCTTTGAACAAATATGGCTCTGAACTCCACATTTCCCTGAATAAAGCCGATTATCTTCACTTTTTAAAGTCCTACCCCCTGTGGTCTGGCAGTTGGCTGTAAAGCGGAAAGCCACATGCTCCCACCTCAAAGATGGTCATCACCTTTCTAAGGAAGTGCACTCACTCTCACGGCCCTGATTGAGGGCAAGCAGACATTCTTTAGGAGCAATCATAACTGTATACTTTTCATTTCCATTCACCATCTTAAGAATTAATTCCACAATAAAGTCAAACGATTCCCAAAAGGGGTGACATGGGTTCTCTTCAAGCAGATGAGAATGAAGGTTTCTGCTGGTTTCTGTACAAGTTTAACTTGTGCTAAGAAACCGATGAACACAAAAACAGAATAACAAAGCCATCCATTAAAATCTGGAGACACTGAAGAACTACCTTACATGCCCCATCACTGTAGGACCTGTTTAGCTGTCTCCAAGTACTAACGTTAAAACAATTGGGACAGTATTATAGATGTCTTTTTCCTCATCAACTTCTAAAGGACATCTTGTCTCTGTTGCCCACCTCCTTCACCCCCAGCATCCATCCAAATGCAGCATCATATATAAGGTGTGTTTTACTTACCCTAACATATTAGGGAAAAGCAAAGTCATAGCAAGACAGAGTGGGAAAGGGGTATGAATATTCTTAAGCCACAAGGGCATTTCCAGAGGTACAAACCCATGGGGGGGGGGGAGCTAGATATACAGTTAACACACTTTTTCATACATTTTCTAGCTACATTAGAAAGTAAAACCTTTGGCTTTATCTCTCCATTTCTGAAAATTCAAAATTCTCAAAACGCTAAACTCTCTTGTATGATTTAAATGTAGTCTACAAATAGGAAGGACATTTAGGAACGTGAAATATATTTATCTTTATCTGTTATTCAAGTGGTTTCTTAATTTTCATCAAAGACTACACAAAATCAAATTATAATTCATATTTTTCCAAATGAGAATATCATTTTAATTTAAAGACTAAACAGACCACTGGTAGAAATGTATTGTTTAAGAAGACTTAAAGAAAAGCCACTTTGAGAAAATAATTCATTTTGAATGTAAATAATGCTTTTATCTCATTAGTATGCACTTTAATGGTAACTTCACTAGGGAGCTGATATTGGTGATATGTCCACTCACATCCTGCAAGGATATTGCAGGAGTTTTCCTATGTATCTTTTTTACCCCTACCCAGTTTCCCCTTTTGCTGTTGTTTTGGATTTTTCTGCATGATTTTGTTTTTTTGTTATATCCTTCATAATTCTATTATTGAGTGACTTTTCACTGCTAATTTTCTAGTAGAAAGTAGGACAAGGAAAATTAGTTGATTATATCTTTATATTTTCTTTCACAGGTGTCATTTTATTGGCCAATTTTTAAGTATTTCATGAAAAGATTCTAGATGTCAAAACCTGCAGTTAACGTTCCTGTTTAGAAATACACAAAATAATACCTTTGACTTTGGCAACTCAGATGTATTATTCAGCAAAACAGCAATTACTCATTGTTTTGCACTTACATGTTAAGAACTATGCGACACTTGGTGACACAATAACAAAATTGCAAAGTCAATTATATTTAAAATAGACATCCCAATAAAACATATACAACCAACTCCTTTTACTCTTTTTGAACTGTTTTGTTTTCTCTTTCTGTTTACAGTTAAATCGATAATGTGAATGTTAAATCCAAGTATAATAACTGATTCACACACATCATGAGAAAAAGGAAAGTTAGAAAATGGGGAGGAAAGGTAACACAAAGGGAGGTGTATTCCTGAGAGTGCCAGAATCCAACTGGGGAGTTGCCAGAATGTTGCATATTTTTGGAAATGTACATCTATGATGTTCTTTTGCAATGTCAATCATAGTGGCAAACTCTGAAAGAGCAGTGTCTGCCAAAATTTCAAGCAAAATTTAGGTTGGATGCATACTAATAATTCTAAGCAGAGCTAAAGCAATAAAACCCAAGCAGAGTCAAGATCTTTATATCTAAGAAGGGAGGGCTTCAGGTGGGAGTAGTTGTCTGTTTTATTCTATTTTAAATTGCACAAGAAGCATTTTTGAAACTTGAACTTCCCAGTAATGAATTCTGCTTCTCAACCCAGCCTGCAGCCTGAACTAAAGTTCCCATCAGAAAATTAAAATGTTTGTCTGGATAAAATAACTTCTAAATGAACTCTCTATTTCTTTTCGTTTCTTTTTGTATTTTCTGCAATGTAGCCCCTCGCAATGATATTAGTTCTAGTGTGGGAAAATATTATAATTGAGATCTGGTAAGTTATTTGCAGACTTCAAGTTTTTCTTTACACTGTGCTGACATTTAGTACAGCCCTGGTGAGGAAAACAATACTACCATTCATAGCTCTAGACGTAGATTTCAATCGACTTAAGCGGGCACAATGAAACTTGGTCATTCACTGGTTACCCATATTGTGTTCTCAAATTTTCTCTCAGCAAAAGTATAATGACTCAGTATTGTATGGTTGCATAGACAAGGGCTCGGAACAAGAGACACTAGTTTTGTCTGACGGTGTGAGAAAGTCGTGAAGGGATCTTTTCTTCCAGATGGTGTTAAATTCAGCTGCCTTTTTAACATTGGCCTTGCACAGCAATCTGCTGCTCCCCTTTCACAAAGACTGAGCTTGGTTCCCACTAGTTAACATGCATACTCACGCAACCTGCAACTTCACTCCAACTGTTTTACAATGCAGTGGTATGCTAAATAAACTTGATCCGGTTTCTGCCAATGTTAAAACTAGCTTTCAAAGAACTACTTAACTGATATTTACACTTCTTTTGACTTATATGTACATGCCTTTGGAATATTTCAGATTTCAAAGAAATATCACCTTATTATAAGGTCATTGTAGAGATTACCTTGGATATCTTTCAGACCCATGCTCAGATACAGTACCTCTCTTCAACACACACAAATAAAACAAAATGTCAGAAGTTTGATGTGCAATAGAAAAAAGAAAAATTGGGACATGTTGCAGCAGGAATAGTGGAACAGCAAAAAATAAAATGAAAATAATAACATTGAAATGTATTTTTATTGATCGATAAGTCATGTAACATTAGTATGGTACAAAGCAAGTTTGATATGACAATGACAAACACATAATTATAATATTGTTTATTTTCCTTAGATGCTATATTTAACACATTTACATAAAAGACCAAGATGTAAGCAAAAGCTTCAGTAATTTGACTCCATTGAGTGCTTTCAGTAAACAATAGGTTTCCCTAGCAAACATCTTATTGCCTTAATTGAACCTCCTTGAGAAAGAAAACCACACACTTTGTAATGTAAATGTTAATTGTAGTAGACAATGGTTCTAGGTAAATAGCACCCCTGGACATGAAGCAAATGAAAGGAATACAGGCACTTAACAATGAAAGGTTGTTTGCACAAACAGTGCTTCAAATGTAAATAAACAAGGGTCTTCTCAACGGTCACTACAGTAGTAAAACTTTGGCACGTGTTCAGCAGCCATAATGAGAATTTACGTTAATAAAGTCTCTCAGAGTTTCTAACTAAAACTAACAGTGGGTTTACAGGGTTCTCCAGTCTGGAATCTTATAAGATGCTGAAGCTACAAAGGAAAATGTAATGCTTTTGAAGAAAAATTCTGCATTTGGGCTTTGAGATTGTCAGTAATCCAGGCCACATGGAAGAGAACAGGCCATTTTAGGCATTTTCTTACTGCGATGTTTGTATTTACGTTTAACGCCTATACAAATGTTTGCTTTGACATGTGGGAAAATGTAAGAACTTTTATGAAAAGATTGCAGTGGGGACCTCCAAAGCCCCAAAGTTCCTGCCAAGTATAGTCATTTTTAGATTCAATAAAAATGGCTGTATAGGATGCATCTCACTGGGACCATACCAAAACAACATTTTAACATATTACTACTGTAATTAGCTTTCTGTAGGCTGATGATTTTGTAGTTTTACTTCTAGTGGGTGTCTACTAGCATTATTGGGCCAAGTTCCTAGGTAGTATATCATGTTATGAGGTAAACAGCCTGATGAAGTAATGATAATGTCCATTATAGAGTATGTGTTCTTTAGATATAATCCACCCAAACCAAAGGCCAAAAGGTGGTCATAAGGCCAAAATGTGGAGAGCAGGCAGAAATGGGACTTTTGGGGAGCTGCTTTCCACTAGCTTTCCTTAAATACTGAAAATCTTAACCAAAGAAGAAAGCTGAGCTTAAGTATGGCCAAATTAAACAGCAGTTATAAAATTAACAGAAACAGACAGTATGCAGCAGCTACAGACCAGTTGGTGTTACCATTTGGGAGGCTGCAGATGGCTGTGGGTGGGAAATGCCTCTACTTTCTTAGGCGATGGAGATGAGTATGGTGTGTGCACTTGATGTTTTTTTCATACCCCCACCCCCCAACAGGGCTGTCTGTCATAGGCTGCCGGCCCGCTTTACCACTTGCCCCCGAGCGTGGGAATCGGAGCGTCCTGCCGTTCACATCTCCTGCATTCCGTTTATCGGAATCAATTAGGCAAGACAGACCCTCAGATTCCCCACCCCCTTTCCATTTTTGTCAGGTCTATATACGTCCTAATTATTTCAGTTTGGGATGCCAGAGCTGTTTCCTGGATAGACCTGATCATCCTTAAACAAAAAGAGAGGAGGCGCACACGTGGGTTGTGGCGTAAATGTCACTTTCATTTCCAATGCTAGGCGCAGAGTAAGACAGAACATTTTTTTAACACTTTGACAAGAGGGGAGGCGATCTCGTCTCCATCATGTCTTTCTGCTTCAGTAGCTTCCTCAAGGAAACCCTCTTGGAACAGAGAAGCATCTGTCCTTGTATTTTGAATAGAAGAATAAAAATCAGCCTTTGCTTTTTTTTTGCATTTTCTCTGCTAGCTGTATGTCCTCAGAGGTACAAATTATTAACTTTCCATTATAAACTTTTCTGAAAGCCTAATTTAATATAATTTGGTATACAACCCCAATACATATAGTCCTCAAGCATAATCTTCAAATTTTTCAGGGGAGGGGAACCTCAGAAAGAAATAGCCTATGTCTATGTATTATGAAATCATTTTTAAACTAGATACCAGACATCTCTACAACAGCTTTCTAAGGAAAAAAAAAAAAAAACATAAAACAACCACCCTCATATAAACTTTTGTCTTAAAGTAGGACAAACTACACATGCATCTTTACTTATTAGTACCATACAATTCTCCTTTGCATCTGTAACAACCCCTCTCAAAGTATCTGGCACCTTCATATTGTGGCATCTGTGTGTCACTTAATTTCCTCTAATCCCACCTTTAGTCATAAGGAAAAAGAACAAAAGCAAAAACAAACACAAAGTTAGATTCAATAAGTATTCCTGACCTTTCTGGTTTTTACTGTCTCTTGGCTGTAGTCTTTCATTCTCACATGCTCCCCGGCGATCTTGAAGGAGTTTTTACTTTCGGTTATCTAGCTTTATGAAGACCAATACACTCATACAGCTAGATAACCAAAGATAACAACTCGCTTCCCTCACACGCCTCTGTCTTCCTCTGGCCAGACTCCAGATCCCGATCTCTCTGGCAGCACTGAAGAGTAGTCCTCCAGGACACTTGTCGTGCATAAGATTCCTTCTTGCATGTAAATATGACCTGGTTTCTGTTTGTGTGTGCGGCTAAAACATCCAAACGAGATCTGTTGCTTTCAAAGTTTATTCCGAACTTTTTTTTTTTTTCCTTTCAGCAAGTAATCTCCAGCAGCGTTAGCCAACAATTCATCTATTAATATCAGAAAATAAAACCAGCTATTAAGGTGTAGCAAGCGGTTAGGAGTGAGCAGCAGCATCCGTCCCTCCACAGGCCTCTATTTGCATTGTAAATTGCTTCATTCTCACGCAAGACTCTTTAGCCTCCCTCTATAGAGATGTACAAAGCCAACGGCAATTTCCAGCGCAGGTTAAGGAGGAAGGAAAAAAAAACATCCCATTCTATAGAAGAGGTGACAGCTGATTCAAGGATCTGCTCCTGATCCTTTTGGGTTAGGCACCGTGAGCTTTTTACCAAGCGGTGGCAGCTTGATTGCACATATCTCGTGCGTGTGTGTTTTAGGGGGAAGATCCTCGATTTCACAGGGCTTCTAGGCTGGGGAGGAGAAGATGCCGTCTTGCTGGCGTGCTGCTGCCCCCGGTCTGAAAGAAGGAGAAAAGGGCCATCATTGGAGGGGCTTTCACTGCCAAAATGTGGACCAGCCCGGCAAGGTCAAAGGTTCGAGACCGCGGGAGACCAAGGTAATGATGATGTCATGAGAAATCTCAAGTACACGGTTATTGATATGCATCAGTGATCAGCCAACTGCCCCACGCCTCCTGCCCGAGCAGCGGCTGCAGCGGCAGCGGCGGCGGCAGCCTTGCAACAAGCCCTATTTTCTCAATCAACATCTCTTCCGCTAGCACTACCGACCGCTCCAGGAAAAGCAACCCGCGGCCTTTTACCTTCTCGGTGCTAGTGTAGATCGCTCTAATATCCAAAGACTGGAAGAAATCTCTCTCTAAGGACAGATAAAAGCATTTCAGATCTGGGGAACGTCTTTGCCTGCATTTCTCTTCTGGCAGATTGCATGGGCAGACAGATGGAGGGCACTTTGCTATTGCTTAAAGCAGGGCCTTGCTTTCTGGGGCTGGGAATCAGATCTGTATTACGCAGTGAGTCGATGTGTGATTACATTGACAATTTGCTCTGGTGGTGTGTTTTTAATAGCTTCACGGCTCAGGCATGTTTTGTATCTATGTGCCATGGCGATAGGGCAGCATATTTTGTTTGCTCTGTAAGTTCAAACGGAATGCTCTAAGCAGGCCGACTTCATCCTGATTTTTTAAAAAATGGCTCTGCATGGGGTGTGTGCCTTCGAAGGTAGCACAGGTAAACACTGCAGTACTAGTTTCTACTGTTGTACGCAACTCTGCTGTAATAAAAACGCTGAGCCTTTGTTTATCATTTCAAAAATCAGTTTTCATAAAGAAGGACAAAACGTACTAGTCTTCCTTATGAAATTATGAAAAAAGTATCCTTAAAATCGACCAAACACCTGAATGTTAAGAGCATAACTCTACCCCACCTTTCCCTTCCCCACCCCCACCTTTCTTCTATCTAGAGGGGGATATTATTTTATTAATTAATTAGCCTCGGTCCTTTTCTTAGGCTTCTCAAAGTGTAAATATGTCACTTTGTAGAGCTCTTTTCTTCTTCTTCATTAATGGGTGATATATGTCTAATGCATCTATGATACGTACAGTTCTAATCCTCAGATGCCCCTCCACAGAATAGCTAAGGTGCAGTCCACATAAGATGCATATTCACCACGGGTGAACTTTATGGATTGTTTCCCAAAATCGGGATTCATGTTTGATGGTGTTGCTATTCTTTAAAATATATGCTACACGTGAATGGCATAAATCTTCATATTCATTTCACACATCACTAGTTTATCACAATACTCTCATTTCTTTAGGTGAACTATTTTGCCCAATGACTAAAACACTTTCAGAAATAATATATACTCCTTCATAAATTCAGTAATGTATTCTTATAAGACATGAGTGTGAATACGCTTACCAAGTTACATACAGAGCACATATATGTAAATCTTAAAAAAAGACTGACAAGAGAACCAAAATTGCTAAGAAAAGCCCCCAATCTACAGTTCATACAATAATACCATGCCAATTAAAGATACAATGTAGAAACACAAATACCAACTTTCCCTTAGATTTTTTATTCACTTTTTGGGGTGCGCATTTGTGTTCTGATTATTTAGAAAAGACTCATCCACTTTTCTTATCAAATCTTTGTATAAGAAGTATGATCATGGCTGCATTGGGTTACATATAAAATGTATGTGCAAACTACAAACTAATTCAGAGAAACACACTCTCATAGAGTTACTGTTCCTTCTTGAACTACAAGGTCACAACATAAACTAATGGACAGAACTGAACACATGATTGAGGCACATGCCACTTTGACATTACGTAAAACTGTAATGAGCTTTGCTGCATTGAAAGATTGAGAGTATTTTGGCCTTGCTTTCCAAGACATAGAAGCAGAATCATTAGTGGTTTGGCATGTACTACATAAAGCAAGCATATGATCAGATGAATTCAATTCTTTAAGTCAAAACCCTAAGAAATGCCAGATATTTTTAGAATATTTTTTTGCTTTATATACATCTGGGTGGGGTATTGGTGAAAGTGGAGAAATGTGATACATGTATGTCTGTGTATGTGTACCACCCCATATTTGTGTGAATTCACAAATTAATGTGGCTATGCCCCCACATTTAACAATTAAATGTATTTTTAGAACCCAAGTGACTATCATGAAAGCCAAGACACTGAACATTTGAAGTGCTTCTACAATTAGAAGCAACCAAAAATACTGTTGTAGAATAGTATCTTCTAAAGCAATGCCACATAGTCATATCACCTGACTCCAGGACTGGCCCTCATACATGTCACATATACCGTAGATTCATTGTGAGAGCTCCCAAAAGTGAAAATAGCCAACATAAAGATTATGGGCAGTCTGTTCACTAGCCACATAGCCAATTAAACACTTTACCCCTCCATCCTCTTTTAAGGTATGGGGAAATAAAAGATACACAGCAAGGCTTAACACTGAACACCTGATTATTTTGAATATTGCCAAGGTCCATGACATGGTTTATCATATACATTTCAAGGACTTTATTATCACTTAGGTTGTGAGCCAGTTGAAACAATTGGGCTGATTCCTAGCAATGCCTGTCATACATTGTTATGAGCAACTATTAACACCTACATGTTTTTATTTCAGATATTTTTGTTTTTCAGAAAGCCATTTCTCTGAGATACAGAATACCCTTTCTAAAATCTACATATTGAAGGATATGTTGAATTCAAATGGCTTGCTTGCTCATTCTCTAATAAATTCCCATTAATGGCTTGTAGATTAGGACGTGATTGTCATGCTTGTTTTCTAATCTTTTTATAGGTCTCCAGATGGCTGAAACATGAATTGAAACATCCTGGTTTTCTTGGGAATAAACAATCTCTGCTTAAGTTAGAAGTGGAAGGTTATGGTTTTCCACATATTTGGATCAGAATTATGCTATTCCATAAATGCAAATAATCAGGTTTGCCACTCATATATATTTAGAACACCTCTCTGAGTCCTATTCAGACTACTGCAGTGTATAAAGAATTGGCCTATCACTAAACCCCTTTTTAATACTGAGTTTGTAGATTCTTATGTAAGTAAACCATAGTTCACTAATACAATCAAGACTACCATTTTCTACATAAAAGCCATTTAATTTACAGCAGTTTGTATAGTTCAGGCAAGGTACTTGACTGGCTTACTTTCTAATAAAAGTGTCTTGTTATGTCTTCTGTATCCTGAAATTCATTTTTATAGGCATTTTCAGGTTATGTTTGCATTATTCTTGATATATAGTATACAAAGGCTACATACAGGGAAAAAACCTGCACATATGGAAACTTAGATTTTTGTGGAATTGTATCTGTTGGATGAACTGGGACATATGCAATACACAGGAGGCCTACCATCCAGCAAATGATATTCTATTTTGGCTTTGTATATCCTTTTGATTTTATCAAATGTAAAATTTTAAATTACCTTTGGTTGGTTGTATTGTCTATTCATTTTATGCTTCTTTGTAGTCTCATCTGAAAAATAGTCAAGAAAACAAATGATCACAGTTTTAATATATACATATATCTATATAATCATGTTTAGATTTGGCTTCATTTTAAAGTATTGCAATTACCATGATCCTTTAAAATGCCAAGAGATTACAGAAAGCCCCAGTACAATGTATGCTGGGCTTCAGCACCCACAGGGTTAAATATGCTAATTTGCATTTAAATGGAGACATGCATGATAATGGGAATGCAAAATATGCAGAATCTGGAGGGGTTTGGGAAATTAATTTTTTCTTTCTTCTTTTCTTTTATTTTTAGCTTGGAAGGAAGAGGGACCCTTAAAAAACATTAGGGATTTGAACACTGTAACCTGCCATACAAAAGACAAGGGAGAGTTCTTCCATGTAAGAATTTCAAGACTGGAACAAAGTCGTATTTTCTAAATGTTTAAGGAACTGGATTTCTAGGCCTTTCAAACAATGGGAATCCCTAGATAAATATCTAATCCATTAGAAAGATGCAAATAGTTTACTGTAAGGCCACAGAACGGTGAGATGTGCATTCATATCTATGGCTCCTGATTGGCTATTTCCTTCAGTAAATCAATGAATAATGTAAAACCTGATTGCTGTAAAGTGGTGGATTTTTTAATTCCCTTCCCCCATTCCTCCATGACTCGATATTCAAGAAGTCTTACTGTCCCGAAAATAGGTTGCTTTCCTTTTATGATTTTTTAAATGCTTATTGTTATTTGGAGTAGTGGGGTGGGGCTACTGGTTTTGCAAAATGAAAGTACTGTGCTGGTTCAATTATGCTGATTATGGGAGCTCCGTTTCCGAGACAGCGCCCTAATTACTGGTGGCAAGGTGGGGAAGGAGGGTGCTGGGAAGAGCTGGGCACCAGGAGAGGGAGGAAACTGGATCCGACCCTGCCATTCTGGGCCCAACGCAGCCACAGCCCCAAAAAACCCCCGGGCCATGGCCCTGACTTGACAGGGCCTGCGGTCTAACTTCTGATCAATACCATTGCTGCCCTGACCCCTCAAGACAGTCCCCCATTCAAGCAGCGCCGGGTACATTTGCAAGAGAAAACGCGGCAGACACTAATGCAAATACAGTGCGTGGGTTCCCACCTCCCCGTGTTCCCTCAGACAATTCCAGGCCACCGAAGGAAGATCTTGCCTCCCCCCGCGGGGTCTGGGCTCCAAGCAAACTGCAGAGACCGGTCTCCCCTCAGATACCAGAAGCATCTGACGCTGAAATGTTCCAAGTCCCAATAACTAACCGCGATGGCTGTATCTTGATGAATCTGAACTTGGGATAACCCTGTAAAGCGGCCTCTCGCCTCCTAGAATCCAAAAGGCTAGAGAAAAGGGAAGTGGAAATCCACCACATCTAGTTAGCTAGTGTACGTTAAGTTTCCACCAGAACCCAGTCAGATCCTCACTTCATCGCCAGATGATTCCAACTTTGAGGTGGTTAAAAGAATCATTCAAAATGCAAATCTTGAATCCAGGAACGCAAAATGCAATTGTATTTAGCCTTTCGTTTTTAAGAAAAAAAGTCCCGCTAAACAACATCACAAAACTACATACAAAATTCCCCCTTTCAACGCTAAAATTTCCTGGCATCTCTCTGCAACTGGGGGTCAAACCGCTGGATAATTAACAGTTCTGGCTCAGACGACTCCAGAGATCAACAGGTTTAGCATCCGAGACTCACAATCAATTAGCTGAAGCAAAGCCCCGGACTGGCCCTCGGAGCGGCCCGCAGCGGGGCTCTGCGGTCACCGGCTCGGGGACGAGGTGAGGAGCGCGGGCGCGGGGTTTGCAGCGGTCACTGCTGGCCCGGTGCCGCCGACCGAGTTGCCGCCTGCGGGCCGCCACGATACTCACTTGCTCTCCTCCCTGCGCCAGGCAGTGTTGCCCCCCAAATCCAGCTGGGCAGGAATCGAGGCGCCGGCCAGAAGACAAGATCCAGAGTCACAGGGCGGCCGCAGTACACAAACAGGCTCCTTTCGGCGTCTCAAAAAGAGAAAAAAAAATTCATATCATTCCTCTCCACAGCACATTTAAAACTGCCGCTCAATTCCACACGGTGATTCTTGCTTGATTGCGTCTAAAATAGTTTAAACGGATCTTCCCTTCTGGGGAGTGAGAGAGTAGGGCGCAAAAGACGAAAGAGGAAAAAAGCCAACTTTTCCCCCCCACACCAGGCACTTGCTCCCTGAGCCTCGGAGTGGAGAGTGAAGTGGTGTGTGCGAGGCTTGGCAAGTTTTTGGGGGGGCTGTCCAAGGTCTAGTCCAGCCCCCTCTGCCGAGGAGGACGTGCTCTGAAACTCAACCAATTTCCCCACTGCTTTTGTTACTGATGAACTGAAGCCCTATTGTTCATCCATTGCCACGGTCTTTTTCAGTCCCCACACTACGTTCTGCGTTGCCAGAGATAATGAATTTGCACCCAAACCTCTCATAGTCCCCTCCTGACAGACGGAACAAATTAGAAATGTCTCGTCTGAAGGAAGGCAATGGCTACATTTTCCTATTGTAGGATGTAAAGAACACATTTCTTTGGAAACTTCTTTTGCCTTTTCTACCTTTTATTTTCTCTTCCCTCGTTTTCTCTTTTTCTTCAGTTTTTTTCTTTTGATTTCTTAGACTCTCTCTCCCCTCTTCTTCTTTTTTTTAAAAGAATAGGCCTGTCTTGTTTTTCCAATGCACCATTTTATGTAACTTGTGGATCTTTTCTACCTTCCTCCTCTCCTCTCCTTTTTTCCTTTAAGAACTCCCTTTGCAATTTTATTTACAAACTTGGAGAATGACCTTTTGACTTGCAGACTTTTTTTTTTTTTTTTTAAAGAAAGGTCTTTTGGTTCAAGTCCCCTTCCTTACTCCTCCTCCTCTTTTTGTTGTGGTCGTCAAATGTGTTTGACTAAAGACAAGCAATACGTTATAAGGATTTTTATTCTTTAAACTCCAGAGCTATTCAAAACGTACCAGGGACGCCCTATAGGGTTTTTTATTTGAGGGGGTAAGAAAAGGCCTGAGTGTGTGTGTGTGTGTGTGTGTGTGTGTTCCAGGCAAAGAGGCAGAGAGATGTGGGAGGGTGTGGGTGGGAGTGTGCAGGGAGAGAAGGGTGGGGGCTTTGAGGGAAAGTGGGCTTCCTGGAACACGAGCCGGGAGGCTGTCAGGGGTGTAGGCGCGAGAGGGAGGGTGCAAGAATCCGTCTCGCCGAGGGCGGCTTGCACCCCTGGGCCTGCTCGCGCTCCCACCCGGCCGCAACCTGGGCGCGGGTGTCTGCGCGCGGGCGCTTGTTCCGAGCCTGCGCGCGTGCGACCGGGGGCGGAACGGGGGCTATAAAAATTCAGGCGAGTGGCCCGTATGTAAATGTGGCCCGGGGGGAGCGGGGAGGTAGTAATGAGAGCCGCCCGCGCTCAGTCCCGCCGGCGGCCCCCAGCTTTCCCGCCAAGTGCAGCGGGAGGACAGACAGCCATGCGTGTCCTTGGCGGGAGGGCCCCCGCCCGCGCGCGCGCCCGCCCCCCGCGCACACGCACACACTCCCCTCGCAGGCGTGGGGCCCGGTGGCCACGAGCATGTCAGTAAAACAAAGCTAGGGTTGCGAGGTGGAGCGAGCAAACCGCAGCCTTGGCGGCCAAGGTTAGGGCTAGGAAGCCAACACCGCGGCCTCCGGCGCCCCTTCTTTGGCAGCCCGCGGCTCGGCCCTCCACCCTGGACTCCGCATGGCCCCGGCCCAGAAGAGGCCGAGGATCATTTCTTAGCTACCTAGGAGTGGGTGGCGAGCAGAAGCGGGGGCTGCTGTGGATTGGGAGGTGCCAGCGGCTCCCGCCCGGTGCGCAGGCACGCACACGCCGGCGCGCCGGGCTGGGTGAGGGGCGGGGGTGGGGAATAGTCTGAAGGCCTCCCTGCCGCGAAGCCGAGAGTCGCTACCTTCTCGCTGAGGCTGCTGAGCTCCGAGATAAAAACACACCAGGCTGAATCCGCAAGGCAGCGCCCCGGGCTGCGACCAAGGAATAGCTCACACCTCAAAAGACCTCCACCCACACAGTGTTAAGAGAAAGGGCCTGGCTGTTCCCGAGAGAGCCTTCTCTGATAGACATACCCGGCCTTCCCAAATGGGTGAAACTCGAACTCCAGCCCAGGAGCTCTGGCCTAGATGGCCCTGAAGATAAGTCCCAGAGGTGGCCTTGGAGAAACACCCATCTCGCTCGCAGCATCTCCCTAACACACACACACAAACACACCACGACACCTCGTCACGTTATAACGCAGGTTAATAGGATGGCAGTTAATAAAGCCGACGGGCTTAATGAGTGCACAGGTAAACAGGTACCAAAACGAGAAGCTCCCACCAGTCGGCGGGGCGATTTACCTCTCCCTACTGGAAACACGTGTAGCTTATCGTGTTTTAGGAATGATTTGCTGTTGTCTGCGGTCTCCCCCTCTTCTTGTAGAGAGAAGCCAAACAAACAAACAAAAAAAACATGTTCCATTGTCAGAGTCTTCTCTCTGATAGCTACCCGAGTACAGGTCTAAAACATTTGGGGTTCTGATTTGGTTTGCTCTCTGTTGATTTTGGTTTGTTGTTTTTGAGTGTTTTGTATTTCTGGGGGAAGCAAAAGAACGTGTATTTGGTGGCGCCGGAGGCGCAGGACAAGAGCTTGTGTGTACCGGAAGGCTGGCGAGGCTGAAAGCCAGGCGGTGGCGAAAGAAGACGGCGGCTTGTCCTCCCCCGGGGTCGGTACGGGGCCCCCCTGGCCTCTTCGGCCTGGTTTTGGCCGCTGCTGGTGTCGCCGCCCGCGCTAGCGGGCTCCGCCGGCTGCCGCTCCGTGTTTTCCCCCATCCCGGCTTCACGTTCAAGGTTTAGCTGCGAGGTCACGTCCATTGACGTCAGCTCCCTGTCTCCCTCTACGTCCGGCTACATTTACATACATCAAGGAAATTAGGGCATTAAAAAAATATGCAAATCCTGCGCGGAGAGGAGCCGGTGCATTCCTGGCGCGATCGCCTTTTATTGAAGCTTTTAATTAAAGGGGCCAGTTGGCGAGCCCCTGAAACAACCGCCAAAACCCCCAAAAGAGAAAAATAAACGCTGTAGCCTTCGGGAACGGTTGTTTCGGCTCCTGTTCTGTGGGCGGCTGAGGACCGCCGGCTGCCCGGCTCGGAGAAGAACAGGTTAGAGGAGGCAGCTCCAGCCCATGCATAATCAGGGCTCCGCGGCGCCTCCATTCTTTCCTCCTCCTCCTCCTCCTCCTCCTTTCCTCCTCCTCCACCTCTCCTCCTCCTCCTCCCGCTCCTGTTGGTTCCAGCGTGTATTATTTTTAATACTGATGCATATGTAAAGATATATTTGCATTTTTTAATTCGCGAAAAGTTCAGGTTGTATCGTTTTATTGATTTCCTCCTTCCTTTTTTTGCTATCTTGTTATGTCTGTCTCTCTGTCCCTTTCTGTCTGTATTTTTTGGCAAGTGTCTGCTGCTGTCTCTTGCTGGATAATATGCACAGTTGCTTCCCTGCTTCTGTGTATTTAAGGCTCCAAATATGCACATCTGTCATGTATGTAATGCCAGCTGTATAACCTCTTGGTTTGATCATAAAAGAAAAGACACTTTTTTTTTTTTCCTGACATACCCCCTTGGTTAGCTGTAATGTCCATCGCTCAAAGCTCAAAGTTTGATTACCTAATTAACTTTATATTAGCAAAAACACAGTTCGGGCCAGCGCATTTGAGATAATGTATGTATAAAGGGAAGTGACTCCAAAGATTTCTAAAGAATTTTTGTGTCAACTAACTGAGAGTTGCAGCATTCGCTACCTATTGCCTTATAGCATTTCTTATCGCAAAAAAAAAAATCTATTTTAAAATGTGTAGACACAGCAATGGACAGCCTTCTGCAAGGAAGACATTTTCAACCATGTTCTATGTTGTACCTTATCTGCTGCACTCAAAATTTACTGAGTTTCATTTTTACCTTATGTGACTGAAAACAGGCACATTATCTCGATTGAAAAGCATCCTTAATTCCTGACTTTGAAATGAAAACAAATAAACAAAACAGTTGACTATATTAAGCCAGTTGATTTACCCTAAACTGTATAGGCCTTGAGTTAGATATCAAGCTATGGTAATCTTTTTTATAGGGTCAGATTTTCCTTTGGTAGTACATCTATTCAACACAATGGCTTT
>ML108993.1:62288-96119 GCA_003697995.1 Taxidea taxus jeffersonii
AGGGGGAGTGTACCATGTACAGACAGGGGGAGGGGTGAGAAGGCTCCAGTTGTCTGGGTCCAGCTTGCAGGTCAGCTGGCAGTCATGTCCTCTTGATGATCTTCTCCAACACCTACACATGGCTATGCCTTATCTAAACAGCTTGGACCACCATTCCTGCACATTTTTCTCTTGTTTTCCCATCTCTGTACCTTGATACCTATTATTTCCTCTTGTTGAATGCCCTCATCCAGGACTAGTCATAAGTTGTGGGGCTCAGTGTGAAATGAAAATGTCCCTTTTTCAACAAAGCAGGAAAAAGAGGCCTTTAATGTTACCAAAATCAAAACTTTCCACTTTTTTCTGTGTATCTCCTCGGCTCACACACAATCAGACTTCACTTACAAAATAAACTCAAAGATGAAATTATAGAGATGGTGACAGTAGAGAGTGAAACGAAGTGTGGGGCCGCATGTGACTGCAGAGGCCACATGCCCACTAATCAGTCCTGCCCTCATCCACCTGGGCCTTTCTCCATCCTACCCAACACCCTCCAAAGACAAGTCCAAGGCTGTCTCTGCTGGCCAGATTAGGAACTGTCCATGTTCTGCTCTGCTCCAAAGATCTCTTTAGTGGTTTCCTCCTAGCACTTTGCAGAAGTCTCCGAGAACAATTTTTGCTTCCCATTAGTTCTTTAATCTCCTACTAGTTTATATGTTTCTTAAAAGCAAGGCCTACATCTTGATGCATCCCAGTAGCCACCACATGAATTACACATAATAAATGCTTAATAAGTGTTTGCTAACAATGAATAAAAAGAACAGAGAGAAGAGCAAGGCTATCTGGAAGCCACATGAAATGTTTCCTTTTTCCCCTCAAAGCAGGAATCACCTCGTGCACTAGTTCAAGTTCTCCAGGTGGCTGGTCAGTGCCTTCTTGTTTTCCTCTTCAGTTCCTAAATTAGTCCTTATGGTGCTCCTTCTAAGGACATTCCCTTTGGACATTATCATCGGATTTTGGTAATACATAAATTTTTTAGTTTCTCAAAACATATGCATTTACTCATTTTTTCAAGTTGGATAAAAGCCCATGTTGTTTGGTTTGGTTTGGTTTTTGGGTTTTTTTGTTTGTTTTGGTTAAAGAAACTATTTTGATGAAGAAAAAATAAATCTGAAAATACTTTCTACACATTATACCTTAAAAAATAACTTAACTTATTGTATCGTAGTGCTTTTCAGAATGACTATGGAAAATTCTGTGTTCAAGCAAGTTACCCAAGATCTTCACGGGTCTACTTTGATAAAGTTGAGCCACTTGATAAGAACCTTGAACTGCTACACTGGCTGACTACATGTATCATCCCAAGAAAAGAAATCAAGTTTACACCTTTCTTCCCTCCCAAACACAAATATCCCCCTTTTATAAATGTATTTTGAGCTGGAAATTCAAAATGCTCACTTGCACTTGTGGGAGAAGCTGCTTTTAACCAAGACTATTAAGTGGAAAATATTTAAACAGCAAAACATTAATTAAAAAAATGCACCACAGACACTGCATCACTAAGAAAGCCAGTAACTTTACTGAATTGTCTGCAAAATACAAATTATACCTTATTTCCAGCAGGAGAAACTTTTGAAAATTCCCCACTTTTATTCACTACAGACAGCTGAATGAAGTCCCTTGAGATACACAGATGTGGTTTAACTTAGTTATAACATCTTGTCATCTAGTGGCGACAAAGTCCAGCTTATGCCGCTGTGAGCCTCTATTTGAATATTTGTTGCAAATGCTTGTATGCCCTCATTTACAAGCTATTTTAATTACTGTCATGTAATGGAAACAAGTCCCCAGAAAAAGAAAAGGAAGAAAAATGATACAGCAAACCATCTGAAGCAATCCAAGTCCTATGCCTCCAGTGACCCGGGTCTGCGAGAGAACACTAGTACTGCATTCAAACCACAACAGAATCCATCACTTAGCTGACCTCTCTGAATTAAACTGAGGTATGAAACAATTTGAGGTATGAATAGGGAAGGCAAAAATGCAATACCCGATTATGAAAATAACCAAAGTGGACAAATTGAATGTAGAAGATATGTGGCTTGGATTGCTCCACATCTTTGGTTAAAACATATTAAGAAAAGCCTTTAATTACATCTGTAGTCCGAAGCATTCTAACAGACACCAGTATTCCGTCAATCTTCAAAAGATCTGTAGTGGCAGGAAATTAACGCCATGTAAGTGACGACATCACAGCAGATGGCACAAATGGGAACAGATGAAGTCTGCCATGCTCAGTTAACAGCCTTTACTGAGGGTTCAAGTGGCTGCTTCTTCAAAAATTAAAAAAAAAAAATTTTTTTTTAAAAGAAAGAAATTACAAACCATTCACCCTCTGGAAAAACAAACAAAAGCAAAAAGGGGGCAAAAAACCCCCTCCCACTAGCTCTAAATAAAAAGATGGGTATGTTAAGCAAAACAAATACATCAAAAGTGTGAGAGGGCAGACATTCTTTTAAAAAGTGTATTGGAATTCTTTTCTTTTCTCACTTTAGTCAACCTTAAAATGATCCGAGGATGATAGGTATTTTCATATTCATCATTACAAAATGCTAAATTCCACCTTTGGGGAAAAAATAAGCCATTTTACTAAAAAACACAATTTTAAAAAAGGTTGAAATGACCAGCCTTCCCCTCACCAATGCATACAATATACAGGTTGTGCAGCTTCCCTATATTGCATCAGTGTTACCAGTATTTAAGCTTAATATTACCAAAAATCTTTCAAAATAGGATTAGCTATAACAATATTTGTAGCTGTGTAAAATGCTACTTAGGATTCTTTTACTTGCAATGAAGAATGTTGCCTAAAATGTTACTCTAGGATGGGTTATGTAAAATCATACTCCCTCAGGGCTCTGCCCTAAACTCCTGAAGTAAGGATTTACAAGGATTTACTGTGATAAAAACCCAAAACCATACTAGCTTTGCAAATACAATAAATGGTAAATTACAGATAAGGTAGAAGAGTAAAGAGAGACAGTGATTGTTTACAGAAAGTGACGCATCACAATCAAAATTGTGCTTTTCCTCGTTAAATCATCTTTAAAAAACTCTCAGATTATCCCTTCGCTATCTTGCCACCACTTTATATGAATTCGGTAGTGGGAACAAGAGATGACTGGCATCCGTTTTCAAGTGATTCTGTTCTTTTCATGTTCTTATAAAACTATTGTCAGAACTGCTATAAATAGCCAAGGCTTCTGCTGGTACTTTAGCTTACTTTATCTTCAGCATTATAAATTCACTTTTCCTTTGTTGCTGAGGCAAACTGCAGGTAAAAAATTAATATGGCTATTTTTTCATAGTTTCACATAATGACCCTTTCCCACCCACTGGTAAATTTCTGCTGATATTGATGAAGTGTTTTGAAATGACAAAGAACATTTGTGACATGTTTGCATATTTTATACACATCAAGTTATAAGGGTGGTTGTAAGGATGGGATCAAGTCTACGGTGGGGAAAATGACTTTTTCTTAGATTCCCCCCCAACGTGTGAATAAGTGTGTGTGTGTGTTTTCAGGGATGATTCTTTGTTTTTCCTCTAAATAAATGATTTTCTTTCATGTTCCATGAATACCTTAAGGAGTGGGATGTATGGAAAGGTTGAAAGATGTTTTTTCTTTTGTTTTTAATATAGAAAACGTTCGTACAAGGCAGGCTAGCATCCTATATGGATAAGACCAAAGGTGCGATGTGGTCTAATTGTGGATTTCAGATCAAGTTAAGAAAATACAGCTTAGTCAGTAAGGTCTCTTGGCTTTTGCCACCCAGCGGCAGCCTTTTACAGTGAGAAACACATAGCAACTATGCAAGTGAAAGAAAAGGATGGATAAGAAATGTCCTAGATGTGCTATAGCAGTGTTGATCTTACTGTCTGGATCTTCATTGCTGTGTATGTCAATGCACATGAGTGGAGATGAATCGACAGATCTTCACATTCCAAGAGAAGGAAAATCATTCCTAGATTGAAATCTCTTTTAAAACAATATATATAAACTTTTTTTTTATGGCACTCACTTTTTAAAGGGTCTGAAAATTAATCCCTTATAGACGAATATTAGACAAGAGTCATCGCTATTTTTTTGAAAAATTTAAAAAAAGGGACATAGAGAGGTTCTTTAATGGGATTTCTTGAAATGGCTATTAAATCTCTTTATTGAAGAAAAAAATAGATGACATACATGCTTTATGCAGAAGTGACATTTGGGGGTCCTGACACACCGGGATTGTTCAACAGTCCTATATTGCTGACAAGATTGTTGAGGGTCAGTTAAAATAATTAAAAATGGATGACGAAGCAACTATCCCTTTACCTGCTTCCTTCTTGTCTAGCACCCAGTCTTTCACATTTTTCTTCTGTGGGAATTTATTACTTGTGCGTTGAATAAACGCCATATCACTGGTTTCTAGGGCCATATTTGCAGGACATGTGCCCCAACACAGCTTCTCTATTTCGGGCATGTTTCTAAAAAGTGTCTCAGGTTCTAGGCTGAAAAACCAACCAGATAATTTAGGATCCGGGCAAGTTAGGGTACGCACTTACAGAATTCCAAGATGCATGGTGAAATGGTGAGATCAGAAAGGGGCCCTGCATTTGATAATAATGCAAAAACAAAAAATAGCATGAAAGAAACTCATTAGTATATACAATGGATGTCAGTTGACCCAGTAGATTGCTAATGTATTAAAAACAATTCAGGGTGTTGCAATGTGATATGTTCTAATCCCACAGGTTATCCTTTTGACAGCTGACCTTGAACTTATAAAACGTATGCAGAGTAAAAGAAAACAGAAAGAAAATAGTTACTCAAGTGTGCAACTGCACAAATATACCCCCCTCCCGCTATTAAGATAACAAAACTTCTGCTATTACCATAATATTATATATATTAGAAAGCTATACACAAGCATGTTAATTTCACAGATTTTTTAAAAGATTCTTAATATTTTATATAATTAGAAATACACATTTCAAAAACAAAACTTCTACAAAGAGAAAACAGTTATCTTGGTTAGCAAAGCATGGAGTTCCTCATGGCTTAGGGTAGTGCTTTCTATACAAAAAGTCCTTTTTGGTTTTTTACAGGACTGTTTAAAATATTAGCGAAGCTATCAAGGGGGAAAAAAACACATTTTGGCTTAAGTAAACTACAAAAAGCCACAAATGCTTTGCAAACTCTGTCTTACCTTTTATATGAAAATAAGCAAAATGTAATGTACATATTTTTATATTTTTATTTAATAAGAGATGCAGACCCAGATTTATTTATTTATTTAATTAAATACGTTAGCCCTCAAACTCCACATTTTTTTTTTAATAGGTATGGTCCTCTTTTAATGGTCGTTGATCCTTTTTAATGAGTGCCATACGCCAATGATATGCGTGCAGGTTTGTGAGCGCGTTCTCGGGATGTTAGGTGACCTGGTGCGTTCCTAACATTTACCAATGGCCACCCTTTGCCGGGTCTGTCCAAAACATCTATACATTTTTCTATATGTTGCATAACAGCTGCTCTCTCTTTCAGTAAAGATCTGCCGCTTTTGGCAAATGTTTCCTTTTGTCTATTTACATGTAAATAACGTTGAACCTGCAACATGACACTATCTATTGTAACATACATTTTGCAAAGGAGCACAACAGTGAAAAGAAGTTAGCCTTAAAATCTATTTTGTACAAGTGTTCTGTTGTACAACTCAAGTGCTAAGCTTATCTCAGCATTTCTGTTTATCTTTATACTGTATCACTGAGGCAATTTAAAAGTACTTTTACAAAACAGAGTACCTGACTTTTTTTTTTCCACACACAGCACATATAATGCATATCGACCCCCCTTCCCCATTAAGGTATAGCACACACACACACTGCAAGAAAAAAAAAACTATTAAGTAATAATCTGATCATGTTGCCCATCCTTCAGAGAGTCGCATGCGCTTGACTGAGGGACTTTCCCTTTCGTCCGGCGAAGGTCTGGTGAGTCCAATGGGGGAGTGGAATTCATTCCGGTGATCCTCTCGGTCGCTCCCGTCGTACGAACTGCTACAGCTGCTCAAGCTGTCAACAGGAGATCTCCCCGCCTCGTGGCGCGTGTGTTGTGGGTATCTCGAAGGGGTGGTGGTACGGTCTCTAGGAGGAGAAACAGGTTCTGACTTGATGTTGAGGCTTTGAGTAGAAGGCAGGGAGAGATTTGAACTCTGAGATAAATGAGTGCTAGTGCAAGCTCTGTAGGAGGAAAGGAAACCCAGTTACAGATGGAGGAGGCCTGGAGCCCCCAGGAACTCACAATTACATCAAACATCAGCTTCAAGACTCGCATAGACACCGGAGCATGCCCAGAGGGAGGAGAGCGTGCTCGGTAGAGCACGGGGTGGGGGCGGAGGGGGGGTGGGTTAGTGCCTGCTCAGAGCCACTGAGAATGCCTGGGAGTAATTACAGTATTTAATGGGGCCAGGCCTCCTGAATCATACCTCTAGGCTCTGACAGGCTCCCTACACATGCAGGTTACTGGCTCAGAGAGGCTTAACATGACATGCTGGACAAAAGCATTTTCTGTGTCCATGGAATTTCTCCCTAGACTAGTTCCGAAATCTAACCTAAAATTTAAGATACAACATTCAGCTTTTGAATGAGACGTCTCTGATTGACTAATGCCTGTGTGTGAAAATTACTGTAAAAAGCCCGTGATGGATATAAATGGTTCCCTCCACGTAATAAACGCGAACACATGAAGTTGTACAGTCTTCAGAGAGAGGGAAGAGAGTTCAGATTTCAAGTGAATAAATCCCTAAAATGCTACACTTCACTGTATCTGGTGAAAGACTGGGAGGGGGGAAAGACGGGGAAGGAGGTTGAAAATTTTTGGCCAAAAATTTAGTGTTGGCTTAAAAACACTTAGACTTCCTACTCCACTAAACTGGTCAAGGGCTGGCCTTTCTTCATCCTTTCTGTTACATGGGACGCAAGTGGCGTCTATTTTCCACAAGAACCTCGACTTCATCACTGCCATTCTCTCCCTGCCGCAGTGTGTAGTAGGATATCACTCAGCCTGTAGTTATAATTGGCATGAGCTGAGAAACTGGGATTTGTCTAAGGAAAAGCTTTTGTAAAGAAGGATCTAGTGTGCTTTTATTGCGCTTATAAGCCTTAATCCTCATTTATTCCAGGAGAGTATAACTTTCCCTTCTTCCCAAATGTGGAAGAATTCGGACACTTTGCACTCTGGAGGGAAAAGCATTAAGCCCTTGGGTGTCAGCTGGCAATCGCAATGACTTTGATCAGGATAAACTGGGAGAACACTGCCGCCATCAATTTTAAGATGCTCATACTGCTCCTGCATTCTGATCGCACTGACATCCGTGGCTAGAGTCAGCATTACTTGCCCACGTTGTCAAGAGAATACAGATATCTCCCCTAGTGAGCAGTCATGGTGAAGAATAACCCATACAGATACACCCATTCTAGACAAAGGAAAGTGAGCCTACCTACTTAGGGACGTGATTATGTTACTTTCAAGTGGAGAGAATTAGGTGACATTAAAAAGTCATTATGAGCAGTGAGAAAATGGGGATATCCTTCAGAGCAAAAAGTGGAATAGCTTGGGGTTGGCTTTTTGGGAGATGCAATTCAGGCTCAAGATGTATAGACATATAAAATTAGTCAAAATGAGTTTATCTTTGAGTGATGTTTTATACAAAAGCACCACCTACTGGCAAAGAATTACTTTCCTTCTCTTAATAGATGAGCTAATGCCTAAATGACCTAAAGGAGAATTATTTGTTTCCCTAATAAGCCTTTCTTTCTCCAGCTTTTATGTTATAGGATCAAAACAGTCTTAGCATTTATATCAAGTTACCACGTTGAGTGCATACGATTTTCAATCGCCTGTTTATACTTGTCATTATTTACTTGTAGTTTTTATTTTACAGTCTGTATTGGTTTATTAATTTTCTAAGAGTTTAATTAAATAATCTTTAAATCAAGAAGATATTAATCCAGGGTTCGGCGTGGGGACACCTGTATTTCAAAAGGATCTATAATGGTGGACTATTTTATCTGGGTTCAAAGTTACTTAATGATTCATTTTGCTGTCAGAGGAAATCATCTTTTGATTTCTGGAAGAAAGAATTTTCCTGGCTCTGGATAAGAAAGGCCATTTCACTAAAATTTAATTAAATGCTTCTACTATGAATCACACAACTCTTTAATAATGAACGTCAATTAGGAGTCTGTAAACAAAGTGGCATAAAAACAAATACTTTGACTGCCCTTAGACATTTAGATTGCTTCTTCACAGGCAGGGAGACGTGGACAATTAGTAGAAAAATTTGGTGAGATGGACTACTATAAGCAGTTGATCTGGATGGATTAAGCAAAAAATAATGTAATCAAAATGCTGATTCCTTAATACAGCTTTTAGAAGCTGCATTATCTTATTTATGGTATCTCCCATTGTGAACTGGCTTGTATTGGTTTTGCTGCTTCGCTTCCCCATGGGAGATATAACACTTACTGCTTGCTTATCCCTTCCTGTAAACAAATAGGCGAGTCCCTCGGTTTACTTTCTAGTGGCATTTCCTTTGACACTGAAAGCATATATGAAGCATTTTGAGTAGTTCTGGGGATGCTAAATCCAGTCATGAGATGTGCATGATGACTGAGACTCAGCTTCATTATACTGTGGCAGAGGATTCCAAACAGAATGAAGTGTAATTGGCTAGTCTCTGTTATCAAATTATTATCTTGAAAAGAAAAAAGCATTAAAAATCCCTTAGCTGTATACATGCTGGATTCAGATACATGCATGTTGGTCTGCTTGTTCTTGAGAGCAAAATTTTTATAGACCCAGAGAATTGTGAAATACTCCATGTGTGTGGGTGAGAAAGAGGTGGGTGGGGAGACAGAAGCCAGATATGCAAGTTGCCCATCTCAACTCCTGCTGCAAGTTTTCATGTACTACAGATGCCTTCCAACTGGGAAAACACCTACCCTTCCCCATAATTGCTCAGAAATGAAACATGACTGGATAGTTTTATTCAAATTTCTTACTGCCTCCGCCTGGAAATTAGACTATCAAACTATATTTAACTTAACCTTTTAAAAGTTGCCTTTAAACACCCACATCAACAAAGATGGTGTATAGAAATGCTTCCAGAAAACAGGGTGCCCTTTTTTTAAGGTGATATGAGAAAAACACTTAAAAATTTGAGGGTCATTTGCTCAAATATTCATATTCAAAGGACTGTCACTAACCCTTGATGGCAAGTGCCTTCTGCCAGTCATCTCTGCTTCCTGCATCAAATCAATGAATGCCATTTATCTGATTTGGTTAGATAAAATCAAATACTAGATAGAGTTAAAAGTACAGCTTTTAAGAACTGAAGGCATTTCTATCAACAAAACATGAAAAGCTCTTAGTTTTGGGAAAGAACTACGGTGAACCATCTTGGGCTGCTGGGAATATATGCTTTGGAAGAGCTGAAATATATTTTACTCTACTCTGAACACTATATCTCTACAGAGGAACGTGAACCCACCACAAAAGAACATGAGGAAACTGTAGCCTAAAAAAAATACTGATTTTTTTGAATTAATTCACACTGTAGGGAATTAAGGCACCTCATATAATTTATTTTACATAGATTTTACAACTTGGGATTTTTAAAAATAGTTTAACATTTAATTGTGTGAATAGAGGCTAGTCCCTCTGAAGGAACCTATTTTTTGAAAAAGCTACCTTGTGTGTGTGTGTGAGTGTGTGTGTGTGTGTGTGAGAGAGAGAGAGAGAGAGAGAGAGAGAGAGGAAGGAAGGAAGAAAGGAAGGAAGGAAGGAAAGAGGCTGGCCAAAATTAGAAGGACTGGAAGGGGTATCCTATCTATTTGAGGGATAAGGGAAGTGATTAAAAGTGCAATAAAAACTCATAGACTAAGTTCAGAGTCAAATACTGCACCATGAGAACCGCTGTTGAAAGAAACCGGAACTAAACAAAATGCTTCATCCCTGGCTGTTGTAATTTGGTTCCTCTGTAGGCCAGTTCTCTCCCTTCTCATTTACTGAAGCTTTTATTAAGGGCAGCAGAGAATGAGATTCTTCCCGTGTAGTAGAAGTGACTTTTAAGATTACAGTATAGTTAAAATACATACATTTATATACAAAATGCAAATTGTCGGTGTTACAAAAAACAAAATAAAGCCACATTCAGATAAAATAATATGGCTTTTGACATTGATAATTTCTAAGGAAATCTAGTCCTCTAATGGATACATTTTGTGAAACATGAGACGTGAACAGTTGCCTTGATCTTTGCCAAGAAGCACGTACAGTGGATTCATTGCTTAGCCCTAGTGGTGCGACACTGCATGTATGTATTTCAAGACTGTCTGGATGGTATTGTGTACTCTGTCATAATTATCTTAAAAAGTTATTGCAGTAAATGTCTACTTGCATAGTTAACAATTCTGAGGAAGTTTAAATGTCCTAAAAGGAGAAACTCTGTTGCTGATCAGTATTTAATATATCTTCAAAGTTAACAATCTTTGAAGAAAGCACAGCAATAATGTCATGTAAATTTATTTTATTGTTTACATGGAAGGTTAGATTTTCAACAATAATGATCAGTGAACAGGATGCACATAAGCAAATAGTGAATGGGGGAAGACTCTATTACTAGAGCACCCATCTATGTGAAATCAATTCCACAAGAAAGCCAGGAGGGCAGGGAGGATAAGAGATGAAGTTGTGATGTCAGGGATTTTTATTTTAATCAGTGCTTTATTCTCATTATTTCTTTAGAACCAGAAGTATAGAGCTAGCTAACTATTCTAACCAAATGGCTCGGCAGAAAAGTAAAAACGAGGTAGGCATATAGAGTGTTTCTAAAATATAAGCTCTTATCTTTCAATATTTTATACCTTCCTAGTATTTTCTTCTGAAGATTAACTGCAGTTATGGAGTTATTAGTTAAAGTCAGAACTTTGATTCACATTTTAAGCTTAAAAAAACTATCTGTTTTACAAGGAGTGTGAATTATGAATTCAGGGCTTCTTAAAGGTTTGAACATTTCCATACATAAATGACTGGAGTCATTTCTATGATAAAGACATTTCTCAAAATTACCACAAGGGGGCAGAAATACACATATTCTGATTTCAGAAAACAACAGAAATTATTTTTATACCCAAATTTAGGTAATTAGCATATGTGCATATACACATATATTTGTATTTGTGCAACATCTATAAATATATAACCATATGATGAGTACATTATAAATATATGAAATCAATGGAATAGGAGATCCTATAAGAACTAGGTTAAGGTTAGCATAAATTAGATGGTGTATGCTGAGTGATAAGGGTTCACAAATACATCAAAAATTTAAAGAACTTATAAGTGTCTTCTTATGTCCCACGTGAGATATGAAAAGTTAACTAAATGAAAGTTTTTCATTGATCAAAGTGGAAACCAATATAGCCTAAAACAATAGGGAGTATCACAGAGATCCCCTTCTCTCAAAAAATAAGGAAAGGAATATCTAACGAACTTAAAAGATACTGATCTGATAATTACTTTCCCATTCTGATAAAGTAGAATTTTACATCCTTTAATGGGACACTAGAGCACAGTATCTAGAGACTGCTGTTGTCATCCAAGAACACATTCTCAAAGTGTTTTATAATAGAAATAATATTACTTACCCCAGCTGACTGAGGGCGGATGGCGGCATGTTATGTAGGTGTTGCTGTTGCCAGCCAGTTACTGACCCAAGATGGAGAGCGCTGGCGGTGTTAAACCCAGAGAGAGATGACAGGTCTGCACTACTCAGAGAGTACTCTAGACCAATAAATAAAACAATGAGGGAAAACACTTAATTTGAAATTTTTCAAATGGTAAATATACATTTCCAATTTAAAAGTACTCTTATTAGTATCATTTAATGATTATTATACATTCTCTTACTCTGGGGGGGAGGAGATAAAGCATCAGGAGCAATTTTAATTTAAAAGAGATATATCATATACCAGTAAATAAGTATTCCACAAAAGCTTTAAAGTAGTACAGCTTGCAATTTTAGTTTACTAGAATTACAATCTGGCATTACAGTATATGTCTTTGATGATCTAGAAATGTTTTTTAAACAATCCTGAGAAAGTGAGCTTTCTATTATATCCAAAAAATAATGGCTCATTTTCCTTGAAGTTGGTCTTTTTTTTTTTTTTATTTAAAGATTTTTTTTTTAAATTTACTTGACAGACTGAGATCACAAGCAGGCAGAGAGGCAGGCAGAGAGAGAGGAGGAAGCAGGCTCCCCCCACAGCAGAGAGCCTGATGCAGGGCTCCATCCCAGGACCCTGGGATCATGACCTGAGCCGAAGGCAGAGGCTTTAACCCACTGAGCCACCCAGGCGCCGGAAGCTGGTCTTTTATATTGAATTCAGGTCAGGTTAATAAAACTTTCAGTCACTTAAGAAAGAAAAATATGGATATTTACTTTGTCTTAGTAACACATAGGTAATGGTATAGTCTCTGGATGCCACAGGTACTAAATGAAGTTTCGTAATAGACTAAAGAGTAATATCTTTTTTTTAATCTTGCTTTTTAATAAAAAGTATTTAATGCATTATTTGAACATGGTAAAGCTACTCACCGGTACCATATGTTGTTGAAATGGCTGATGGATATCCTCCCATCCCTTGTCCTGGTAAAGTAGGAGTTGCTACGGAAACCACTGGGGTAGCCAATGACTGAGCAGACTGGGAGTTATTTATCCTTTGATTCTTTTAAAGTAAATAAAGAGACATTATTGATAGAATTTTTTAAAGTTAAAAATATTAGATTTTAGTATTAATTTTGTGTATGAAGAAATAACTTGGTACAAGTCTCATGAAATTAATCATTTAACATGTGTCTCTATGAACTCTGCCAACCCTATCATTTACAATCCTTCAAGAGACCAGTTGTTGCCATAGTAACCCATTACATCAGTATCTCCTAGGCAACTGAACTAGTAACAAGTACCATAAGCTTTATTATGGGTAAAAACAGACTATGTTGAAAACTGATGAAATATGTATACTGTACTCCATTGTTTCAGTTTTTATTCAAATGCAAATTAAAAAAAATTAAAATCAACCATGGTGGTTTTTATGCTCAGTTCTATTCACAGCAGAGCAGATGGGCGGAATTTCGTGCTACACTCTGACCAGCAGGTGGTGCTCTGACCACTTTTTTCAGATTCTTCTAAACTTCCCTCAGAACTAAATGGCAAAGCAGCTAACATGTCTATTTAACTCCTTACAGCAAGATTAAAGATTCACATACATTTAAAAATCATGAGACTTTTAATTCTTAGAAAAATAAGTATCTTAGTGGTTTAAATAAGGAAATTATTTTTGTTAGAATTTTACAATAAATCAAGTCCTAAAATAAACTGAAAACATGGTCTTCACTTGCAAAGGTTGAGACAGAAAAATAAATAACCTGACATTCTTTTCAGGTATGTGATACCTGAGATTAATGGCATTTAAATCTGATTCATTTGGACACACTTTGGTAACTTCTGAAATCTTCCCATTTTTCTAGAGCCACTCCACCTAAAAGTCACTTTGGGTTTCTCCTTGAAGGTGCCATTTAAGGGAAGTACTCTTACTACTTACCAAAAGCAGGTCGACATCCTCAGACTGAGAGCATGGGGAAGGAGTTTTATTAATTAGTGTCTTTAAATATTTATAATTGGGCAAAATCTTTTCAACAAAAGGCAAAGCATCTTCTGATAGACACAACAGTTTAAACAATTTTAAAACCTAGACTCTACAGATAACTCCTTACAAAGACATTCTTTGTTTCCCTTAATGAGCTGTTTGTCTCAAATGTGAAGACAATCTATCCAGTTTTCTGCACAGGTCAGTGTCTCAACCTTCATTATTTCAGCACCATGTTTTGAAAAAAAAAAAAAAAAGACTGTATTTTGAAACCCCACTTGCTGGAGGAGGGGGGGCACTGCACCTGGCTGCTGGTGAGAGGGTGGTTGTAGGACCACTCACAGGATCCCTGAGAGAACATCACTTTTAAGGAACTTAGAATAATCTGCGGATAGAGACAACTGCCATGCATGGCCCACACCACTTGGCTATGCCCCTGTGGGAGGTTTTATTTATTAGACCCAGTCTTTCCGAAGGGAATGTTGCATATTATGTGATTTTTTTTTGGTTGATATTCAAAATTAATCTGCATTGTGCCATAATAAACTAATCAGCTTGCAGGACTGTTTTACCCTGAAGCTTGCCACAGAGCACAGAATGAAAAAAAGAAATGTGTTTGCAGAATGATCTAAATTTGTCTACTGAATCTTGGTTTTAAATGTTCTCGCTCTTAAGCAAAGCTAATCTGGAGAACACTGATGTAAGTCTCTTTGTTGTTGAATCTGGTCCCACAGTTATTATCTTCGTCTTAGCCCTGCAGACCCAGGAGAAAGGAAAATTAGATAGAGTCCAGGGATATTATTTATACTTCTTGTTTATTTATTTATTTTTTCTTACAGTGCCAACTTTTTTTTTTATGTAAAATATAACCTTTGTTCTCAGAATGCCTAGGATTTTAAAACAATTTGCTTTTTAGAGGTAGTTATTTGCATGAAGGACATATATGGAAAGATGAATTGAGGCAATGCACAGGCATGTGCTATAGTAATCACTGCAATATACCTAAGAAAACAATGGCCAGCTAACATGACAACATTCATTTAGAAATTAAGGAAAAGATTTTTGGTTGTCACCACCTTGAGGACATAACTAGTTCAGTATTATAAAAATTTGTTAAGAAATTCCCTATTTTGTGAGTTTGATTCTACCATTGGTCAAACTGTACGCACCATAAGCAGAGTAGTAAGTAATGATTTTTTTCTAATTATAAATTGCAGGTCTTAAAAAAAGGAAATGTTTTTTTTTTTGGTCCCAGAACATGAGTTTTATAGGGGAGTTTATTGGATGTTGGTTTTTGTTTTTGTTTTTTTTTAACATGGACAAGGGAAATGTGAATCAGTTACCAGAAATAATGGCTAAATACAAACAGGGCTCCAGCAATAGCATCAGTAAGTTAATTTTCTGGGAGCCCCTAAGTAATTCAAAATGTTAGAAAGATACAAAAACAGCAAAACATATACAAAACATTATCAACATTTATTTAAAATGTAGTTTCGCATTACCACTGATGGCATCGTATTCTTGCTGCCTGGTGGAATAAGAACTCGGAGATCTGGTTTACGGTTATTCATTCCTAAATTCATGGGGGGAGGAGATTTTGCTTGCATATTCTTGTTCAAGTTACCAGGTGAGACCAGCAGACCTGGTGAGTTTCGGGGATTGCCATATCCGTTCCCTGTTAACACAAAACAATGAAAGCATTCAGGGCAGCTTTGCACAGTGGCAGTATCGTAGCCAATGAGGTTTATCCGAGGCGCGATTATTGCTAATTGAAAGTGTTCAGGAAGAAATCTAGATTCAAGTACGTTTCTAGATAATACACTATAAGAGATTAAAAATCAAAGCTTAGCAGGGTAAGACATACAACAAAGTCTGTAGGATGACTAACAGCCCCTCCATGTGAAGAGTAACCCGGCCAGTTAGTTTTTAAATATTCTCTGAAGGAAGACGAAAAATGTTTTAATGAGAAGAGCTAATATATACCAACTTGCTCAGAAATCAACATATACTTTTTTTCTATGAAAAAAAATTTCGGGAAGAAAGACCGCTGTTCAGGGTCTAAGAAAAGCACAGAATCAGTTCTGCGCTTCAACTGACTAGCTTGGCAGAGGTCTGACTGGTGTGACTCACTCTTTCAGTTCAATGGTTTGGGTTTTATTTTGTGTGTCTGTGTCCTCAAGTGAAGAAAGGGCATAGCAGTAAGACTATTATTTCTAGGACCTGCAGGAGGAGTAGCCTCTTCCACAGTTTGCTGCTGAGTTCCCCTTTCCTTGGAGTGGTTTCTCCTTATGGTTTTCTTCCATCTGGTTTGCCCTCCTCCCAAGTTCAGTGTATGACCCTGAAAACTTGCTCTTCTTCAAAAGCAGGACTCCTTCTTAAGAGCTGAAATGAAGGCAAGTTGCCCCCACTGTGGTGCCGATTCACCAAGGCACAAGAAGAGTCATCTAATGTGGACATTGAAAGGGTTCCTGTAGATAGCTGATGTTTAACCCCCTACCAATAGAACTGGATATCTGAAGGACGCCATTTCTCATAATTCAAAATACTCTGCTCCATGGCAGGAAGAACTATGGAGGGAGTTGGTACAACCACAGCTGAGGTAGAACATCATCTGCTGGTTTCTTTCTGCTGCCTCTCACTGCAGAGGAATAGAGACCCACTTTCCAATTTGACAATCCTTGCTGGAAAACTAGACAGTTGTTTTCTAAAATTCTCTAAAGGAGACAGTCCAACCTCGCTGTTACGGTCAGTCATCATTATCATTATCCTAAAACACAAGTGTCTATTACCCCAGGACGAATGATACTATGTGCTACCCTGCGGGGAGGCAAGGACTTGGCCCCAGTCCTCAAACGCCCTGCAATTCCTTTGTGGTAATCCAATACACACATGTGAAATGTCCAACCCAGGACAATGCAGCCTCGGGGCAGTTGCCTACAGAGGGGTGCCACCCAGATTAAGTGTTATTGAGCTCCTAGGAGGGAAGAGATTATCCAGTGAAGATTCACTTAAGAAGCAGGAGTTGATGTGGGCCTTGAAAAAAGAGAAGAGATAGTAAGACATTCTGAGCTTGTGATTGGGCTCGGGTGAAAGGGCTGAGGTGGGAATTTACAGAGGACAATCCGGGACACTGTGAGCAAACTCGCTGGAAGGGAACTCATGGAAAGAGAGGAGTGTCGAAGACCTTAGAAGGACACGGAGAACTTGACTTCCAGGCTGATACATCTTGGATTTAAATGGTAGAAATGCAGACCCAAGAGTGTCGAGGAGCAGAGGCCGAACACAGGCATCTAAGTGGACAGAGAGATATGCCGGCATTGGGATATCCTGTGATTTGGAAGGTCTGGGAGTATGAAGCAGTCTGGAAACTATGGTGATGGCCTGAGCTAAAGACGAGGAGGGAGTGGGAAGGCAAAGCACAGGTATATTTCAGGAAATATTTATGGAAACCTCTTCTGAATTAAAATACATTTGAGGCAAACTGTATAGAGCACATTTGTTCTTCATATCCCATTCATTTACCTGTCTCATTTTATGCATGAATAAACAGGCTGAATATATAACAAATAACTACAAGATTAAATCTGTCAATCGGGTCATCCGTAAAATTCTTCAAGTTACTGGGAGAAAAATAAAAATAAACGAACCCCCTCACCCCCACCAAAACATGTGTCAAGGACACAGTAGTTTCTTAGGAAATGTTGGTTGAATTTGAATATAAATTACTCTTCTATAATAAAACTTCACTGAAAGTCGCTAAATTCTCCACAGCTGGCTAAATATGGCAAAAGCCAAAATTTTCTTTTCCAGTTAATTTGGACAGTTTTTGGTGGTAAAAGTTACTATGTGAAACAAATACATTTACCTAGTATCACTAGGAGAGATACAAAGAATATGCTTACTTTCAAAAATGCTTGATAAAATAGAGGTTTATATTTAATGTGTCTTAACTGAATCATTCTTATGAATATGTTAAGGCTCTAAGTTTTTTTTTTTTTTTAAGATATTTATTTATTAGAGAGAGAGAGCACGAGCTCAGGCAGACAGAGTGGTAGGCAGAGGCGGAGGGAGAAGCAGACTCCCTGCTGAGCAAGGAGCCCGATGTGGGACTCGATCCCAGGACGCTGGGATCATGACCTGAGCCGAAGGCAGCTGCTTAACCACCTGAGCCACCCAGGCGTCCCAAGGCTCTAGTTTTAATTAATAGATTCTACTGGATAAAAAGAGGCTGAGAAAACCAAGACAAAATTTGCCCTATACTTTCCTGTCAGCTGAAGTTCAGTCTGATAACACTCAACACATATGTCACTTGTCTCTTTAACCCTGCGTGAGATCTGGTTTAAATAAACAATTAAATGGAAAATTAGGTGGGTAATTTCAAAAGAAGGGGGGAAAAAGTCAGTTAAGCAGTGCAGTGAAGCTTGAATAGATCAGAGGAAACTAAAACTCTTGCTTGGTAGATGCCAATACTGGTTTGCATGGAGGAGTTATTTTGCTAAAAGGAAGTAAAACCGCTTTGTGAAATGTGTTGTCCTGTGATATGACAAGCACTGGGCCAGTGTGTGAAAATGGAAATGCTTCACGGATGCTCTGAGAAAAGGTTTTTTTTTTTTTTTAAAATTTAAAAAAAAAAATTTCTACAGTAAACTCTCTGAGAAATTCCAACAAAAACCTACATCTTTCTGCCCACATTTTTAAACAATGATTTAGGGCAGCAGGAAAAAAAACAGTAAACATACATTATAGTTTTTCATCCAATAAATGCCTCAAAACTAAAAAAAAAATGGATTTGAAAACCATTCTATTTTTCTCTTGGAATATTTCCTGTTATTTGGAAATTATGCCATTTTAGAAGATTAGTCACATATTTTAAGGTGTTTCCCTATTGAACATAAAATATTTTGAACCACGATGACACTTCTTAAATTCATATTTTTAGAACATAAAGTTATTTTTAAGAACAAATAAATTCTGCCTTTTACCGGTGAATTTCTGCTGTTTTTAGCATATTGTGCCAGCTAGCATTTTGGAGCCGTATAATAACCATTTCTGTTTCCAGCCACCAAGTTGTTATTCTTTTGGCATAATATAGATTCAGGAATGCAAGACTGTGGATCCTAAACCAGTGATATAGAAACCTATCATTTGAAAATCAATGATGAATACATGCGTGTGGTTTACTGCTAAGAAGAGCCTGCATTTAAACTGGCTTGGAAACCGCGGGCCTCCTCCTCACTCAGAATGCTGTGGCCTGCGTCGAGGCTGTTGTCCTACCTTAAGATAAATTCACCAAAGAGAATGGTCTCATTCAAAGTCAGGGGTCAGGGAGGTGGGAAATGCCAGCTCTCAATAACCTTCTAATATACATATTCAACCTTTCTTCATGCTGTGTTTTAAAGTTACCCTCCGCCTGGACCACGATCAATTCAGATGTGACTTTATGCAGATGTCACAGTCCTCTGACCACTTAAAAGCACAAAAATTATAAAGCACGAGTGAATGGATTTCCTGATTATAGATTATAAGAAATGGAGAACAGACCGACTTTAGAGTCAGTTCGTTTTATAGTTTGATTTGATTAAAAATATTGTTTAACATAAAATAAAACAATTCAAGCATTCACAATATAATTTGTAGGAAGGATAACAGAATTGACCTCGATTGGTTACAAGTTCCTAAACATTCATATTAAAACTAATGTAAATATACAAAACTTGAAATGTGGTGTTAGGAGAAATTTTTTTTTTCTCTCCAGTTAACTTGAAAACACTTGCTACTCTTTTTTTTTTTTTTTTATTGACTCCTATTTTAAGAAGTTGTAAATTCAAAGAACATATTCCTGGCTTAAGATGTTGTGAGGAGGACATTTTGCCTTGTCTCACAGAGCGCAATTGAGCATGTAGCTAGCTCTCTCTGAGCCCAAAGTTCTAAAACTTCCTCTTACTTGGATGTTTAGACATGAATCTCTTCACTTTCCCCCTAGGACTTTCATTATAAATACAAGCATACAAAACTAATAAGCACAAAACAGATACTAGTCTTTAGAAACCACGGCTAAATTTTCACAGGCAACATTTTTTCTTCAGTCTCCTGAATTGTCCTCTTTGACTATCCCCGATTCCTCTTCCAGCTCCCTATCCAATCAGATACCAAATCACTTTTTCTTCAGAAATGCCTCCCTCTATCCCCGCTGCTACTATCCTAAGGAAGGCTTTCATTGCCATTCAACTTGGTCTTTTATCAGGGTCCCTGGTCTCCAGTGGTAGGGTTCTTCACTAGACCTTAAGACTGGCTTCACGAAGATCGTGAGCTCCTTAAAGCCGTATGCAAACTTCTGTGCATGTGCGTGATAATAAATCTAACGTACAGTCTCAAGAATTTCTCTAAAGGGCTGTTTCTGTTATGTTACTTTTTCAGACCATACTTAACACTGTTGGGTCAGTGCCCTGCTTGGCTCTCAGAACTGCACATAATCTGACCCCCTCTGTTTCACCTAATTCCCAATGTCTACAGCCAAGCTCACAGCCCTCTGGATAACACCTGTCTTTGCTCTAGCAGTGTTTGCTCTCTTCTTGTTTTTGTTTTTTGTTTTTTAAAAGATTTTATTAATTTGAGAGAGAGAGAGCAGGGGTGGGTGAAGGGGGAGAGGGGCAGAGGGAGAGGGAGAAGCAGACTCCCCGCTGAGCAGGGAACCCGATGTGGGGTTGGATCCCAGGATCCCGGGATCATGACCTGAGCCAAAGGCAGACACTTAACCAAATGAGCCACCCAAGCGCCCTGCTCTCCTGTGTAATTCAAATTCATTTTTTAAAAAAGATTTTACTTATTTGACAGAGAGAGAGAGAAAGAGATCACAAGTAGCAGAGAGGCAGGCAGAGAGGGAGGGGGAAGCAGGCTCCCCACTAAGCAGAGAGCCCAATGCGGGGCTTGATCCCAGGACCCTGAGATCATGACCTGAGCCGAAGGCAGAGGCTTAACCCACTGAGCCACCCAGGTGCCCCTCAAATTAATTTTTAAGAATCAGCTAACACCCCAACTCTTTCATGAGAGTTCAGACAACATTTCAGATAACTCAGCCCACTTTGAACACACAGTCCCTTCTATCTTGTTGCAGTTCGAAGCAGTGATACACGCAGAGGACAAGCTCTTTAAGTGTTTCAGATGCTTGCAAAATGGATATACAGACTATGCTGGAAAATTAGGAATTACTCAGGAATGGCACCAAAAGTTAAGTTACTGAGGGAATGTGAGATGAGAACTGAAAATGTAATATGTAACTTGCTAATTTCAAATATCAAGGGTCTCTCTTCTATGTGCTACTTGAGAACATTTCTTATTTTAGATAATGATTACACACTGATGACCAAGTACACCATTGAGACAAACTGCTCATCAACCATATGATATTAAAGTCAGGAAATCACGCAAGTGCCCAACTACTAAATTTGTTTAGAGAGAGTTAATTGAAGCTTCTTTTTCACTTGTTGCACCTGTTAATCATTTCACAGCACATTACCTTAGCTAACTGCAAGTGGTAGAATCAAATAAAGTATGAATTTTCCCTGATGAAAAAGAAAACCCTGAGGCACTGGCTCTTTTCTTCTATACTGACGAGTGTTTATGCTTCCTGCCACAGGTTTTCTCTATACATCTCAACCATAATTTACTCATATGGAACGTTCCACCAAAAGACGGGCTGCGTGATATCCCAGGAAAAAGAACGCTGGAAGGGTGGTAAGTAAGAATGAGCAGGATTTACTAGGTGGTCCAGTGAGAGAGACTTCCTGGAGACAGGGAATACATGAAAGATCTCAGAGTCGTGACTGTATTGGAGAAGGATGAGTATTCCCATGAGAATGGAATACCAGTGGTTTTAGAGTATGCTGTTTTCAATGTTTTGTTTTAAGATTTTATTTATGTATTTGACAGACATAGATCACAAGCAGGCGGAGAGGCAGGCAGAGAGAGAGGAGGAAGCAGGCTCCCTGCTGAGCAGAGAGCTCAATGTGGGGCTTGATCCCAGGACCCTGAGACCATGACCTGAGCAGAAGGCAGAGGCTTTAACCCACTGAGCCACCCAGGTGCCCCTAGAGTACGCTGTTTTCAGAAGCTGGAGAAGCAAGTTTGACTAACACAAACCTCTCAGATCTGTTACCTTTACACCCTAGTCTTTACACTAGACGTTTATTCAATTTCATACTATAGAAATCAAGCAGAGTTATAGTTTGTGCGTGGTAAGTGACATCCTTAACTGTGCTTTAGGAAATGAGTGTCAGTGGAAGAGGTAGATCAGAGGTTACAGAAAAGCTAGTTGGGATGCATCTGCCACTGAGCATGGGAGGAAGGAGGCAGCAGAGACAAGAAGACCTAGAAGGCAGATAGGAGTCAAGGTCAAAGGAGGATAAAGTAGATAAATCCAGGTTCTGGTCTTGAGGTCTCCATTAGAGTTCCGCCAACCACACTGAGCCGTAGTTTTCTTAACCCTAAGCCATGATTTCATCAGTGTGAGAGAAGCATAAATGCAATCTGGGGACGCCTGGGTGGCTCAGTTGGTTAAGCGGCTGCCTTCGGCTCAGGTCATGATCCCAGCGTCCTGGGATCGAGTCCCACATCGGGCTCCTTGCTCGGCAGGGAGCCTGCTTCTCCCTCTGCCTCTGCCTACCACTCTGTCTGCCTGTGCTCGCTCCTGCGCTCTCTCTATCTGACAAATAAATAAATAAATAAATCTTTAAAAAAAAATGCGATCTGAATCAGAAACTCTCACATACTTGTCTGAGACAGCCATCCCCAACATGACCATGCAATAATATTAACAATATCAAACACTCTACAGAGTACTATTTATCAATAGTACCAACAACATCAAGCATACATTTCGAGGACCTCGAAATGTATGTACCAGGCCCCTAGTGACTGCTAGAGAACTGTTTGCTATTATACATGGATATAAAGCACCTTGAATCCTTGCATTGACAACCTTGTCAGGTACTAATAGGGTCCCTGTGTTACATAATGAGAAAGCTTAACAACAGAGAGGTCCAGCATCTTGCTGAATGTCAAACAGCTATCAGCTGGTGGAGCCATGATTTGAACCCAGTAGCATGTCCAGAGGCCATGCTCTGAAAGATGGCAGTGACCTGCTCCCTGAGAACTGGCACACTCCAGAATTCTGAAAACCCTCTGTGTCAAAGCTCGTTCTAAAATTATAGGAATGTGAAGGAAGAGAGGAAAGGAGTAGAGAGTGAGACCAGGGATGTGAGAGACCCAAAGGGCCATCCTAAGCCAGAGGTGGTGGGGATCCTTCAGGAACAGAGTCAGCTTGGCCGGCATAAATGGCATTTCTGGTTGGGAAAAGGCTGAACTTAGACAAAGAGGCACAGAATGGTGATGTTCTAAACCGTATTTCTGGTCTCCGGGATAGATAAATATTTACAAATAGGAAATATTGGGTTCAGCAAAACTAAATGCCAGAGCAACTGTTTAACTTTCAGTGTGCTATTTCGAGTGGATGATTAAATATGCTCTTAAAGGTAGAATTTGTAATATTTCAGTCGATAGCCTCTCCTGTAATGGAGGGTAAAGATGTTTACCTACCTATTGTCAATTTAAGAGAACAGCTTCCATCAGAGCCACTTAACACGATGGTGAAATGCTATTAGTTGTTACCTGGAGAATAATTTCTAATATATAGGTATATAAACTGATTTTGTTTTGTAATTTGTTAATGGTATCTTATTTTTTGGAATTTGGGGCAAACTGCCACAGGAAAGCATCCAGTTGAACCTCTGATATACTGATTTTCTGCTTTTACTTTGGCAAAAGGTTCTACCAACTTAGGTTTTTTATTTTTTTCACTGGAACATTTGAAAACATTTATAGCATACTGTCTTGTTAAACTAGAGGTGTCACATACATAATAATACCCACTACCGTCAGTTAATTTTATATCTGAGTTAGTTTAGGATAAGTTAGTTTCCAGTACACTGTAAGTGTACTGGATGTTTGAGATACAGGACACTGTTTTGTATCTCAAACATACATCTTTTCACAGTCATTTGAAATCACTTTAAAATTGTGTACAGTAAACTTGTTCCTCCTACCCTACTGGAAGCAATGCACTTAAGTTTTTAGTAGAAAAAATACTATGACCTTCTAGAATTCAGTTATATTCACTGAGCCTTGAATGCCTCAAACCTTGTTAAAAGTGCAGAAACTATGTTATTTAGCTATTGTGAATCATGATCTTTTTTTTTTTTTTTTTTTTGAGGGAAAAGGAGATCTTTTTCATGGGATGGCTCTAAGGCAAAAGGCAACCACAAAACATGTGGAGGTCAGAAATCTGGGAATGATGAAAATTTGAATATGCCTACTGTGGAATAGAGGCAAAGCAGATTTTCTGATTCTTATCCTGTTAAAGACTCCTGATTACAGATTCTTAAACATAAAATCAAGTCTCCACTCTATCTGAGGGTTTCTTAGGGAAATAATACAATAATGTATAATGTTAGACTATGAAGAAACGCCTGTGAAACCTCAGTGTCTTTTGTGGTGTATTCTTAGAAAAATACTCCAAGAATACACAAAAGCCAAGACTATTCTTGGCTGTATCAGTTAGAGGGCAGTAGACATTCTACAAAGAGCTTGCCTCTTCTACTTGACCATGTCACCCTGATGCTGAATCAGACCTTCACGGAGTTCAGATCTACTCCACTTGTCCTTGATATTTCTTGGACCTGTTTTGTTTTATATCTTTTGTGAAATTAACAGTCTACTTGCCAACTAGATCCTGGATGTTGAACATTCAGCACATACAATAGGCTCCAGACTGTGAGGCAGAAGAAAAGAAATTTTACTTATTACTGACTTGTTTTTTCAAAGATTGAGAGTCTGTGTCACAAAGCAGGTTTGTTTTGGCAAACCAGTCTTTCATTTGTCCTAACAGTCATGTGGGTCAGGCATTATCATCCCAATTGTTGACAGATAAGGAAACTGAGGTTCAGGGAGCTTCTGTGACTTGTCAGTAAGTGGGACAGTTTTGATTTGAATCTAAAACACAAGCTGCTTCTACTACTTTATTACAAAAGCCAGATGTTTCAGATTTAGAATGCATCCTTGTATTTCTCTGAATAAAAGCTTCACTTGCAAATAAGGAGGAATTTGACAACCTGATGTTTTCAATGCACAAAGGCACTCAAAATATCATTCTACTTTGAGTACTGATTTACTGAAGGGATAGTTTTTAATTGCAACATAAAAATGATACTGAACTTTGCTATCTTAAAAAAAAATCCACTTAACAATGAATGATAGATTTATGACTCACTTAATTGTTCACTTCTTGAGATTTTGGGGTTGTCTCTTTGCTAAAAATGAGGGGGTGTCTTCATTATTGACACAATCGTTCATTCTTTCAGTCATTTTTATAAACAAAAATATTGAGACAGTACAAATTAGAGAGAACGTGACAGAAGAGAAGGAATAATTACTTGTGGTTTTAACATTTACACAACTGCTGCAAACACATCAGAAGATGATAATGTTCAAAGTGAAATGTGTTGCACTGTACGGCATTGCACTTCTGTTCTGCCTCGGGTTGATTCCTATATTCTATTTATCCCCACCCTTGAGGGTAGGGGCTGCAGCAGACATCTCTGTGAAGCCTACTAGTGCTTTACTTGCTTATTACACATTTAATAAATATTACTAGGAGGGCATTAAGTTTCATTTTTTGCTTAGGAAATCAAGAATATAGATAATTATAATACTGACAATGTGAATGTTTATTAACAAGCACTTACTCTGGTGAAAGAAACTGTGCAAGCTGCTGCCTTGTATCGTTACTCCTTTCATTGTCACAACAATCCTACAAAATGGGAATTCACAGACTTTCCAAGGGCAATAATGTCATCCCTAGAATAACTTATATGTCATGTATTTTCACTAGTTATTTTATTTTTCTAAATATCTGCCTCTGGATTATTTCTCCAAATTACTGCTTGTGCAAAAATTTTGCACGATTTTCTAGCTATCTCCGAGATGCTTAGTGTTAAACTGAAAGTTCCTTTTTTCATGATTGTCATGTAAATTAATGTTATCATGTTTATGTAAATTGACCGTAGATTTAGATTTGCTATTATTACTGCATTAATAATAACCTATATTAATACAGCAGGCTGTTTTCTCCTCCACACTACAAATAGAGCATAATCAGTTCTTTACCGTAACTGGAGGTTGTACATGGAGTGTAAGGTCAAGAAATTGTGAAAGGAGGGCATAGTGTTTAGTAAAACAGTTAACAAGTAAATATTAAATTCAGTTAAAGCGATTAAAATGGAATAATAGTAAGTAAACCCAGTGAATATTAAAGCATCCTGTGTGATCCATAGATGATAAATTAAAATTGTTTATCCACGTTTTGGTACGATCTAGTTTCCTTTAATTGAAGATAAACTAAAGGGATATATTTTATTTACTCTTTCAAATATGAGACTTCATCATGACTATAGTATTCTTTGAATTGAAATTTGAGTGAACACACCACGTAAGTCCAACTGTAAAATTTAAGTGACTGGCAAAAGTTTGTCTAAAAACAGCAAATTATACTCTTGGCCAACAGCCTTGAAGCCCCAAAAAGTCCCTGGTAGGTAAAAAGTTTTATTTCCAAAAGAGGGGCTTTTTTAACCACATCCCTTCTTCAGCATCTACTGTCTATTGATGCACAATTTAATATCAGTAATGATTTTGAAAAGACCTGTTCTTTCTGTATTCTCCCCAAATAAAATCTTATGGTGATGCTAGAAACAAAGAGAAGAGAAACCAATTGTGTATGAGGAAAAAGAACTGCTAAGAGAAACGAAGAAAAGTGCTGAGTAAAACTAATATTTTAGGAGAAAATATTAAACCACTTGTATTAGTATTAAAAATAACCAAAGTTTTGTTGGTCACGCTCTCAAGTTAAGTCAACGGAATATGAGCAAAGAGACAAATTTTCACATTGCTTTACTGAATATAATAGGAAGATGGGGATACAAAAGATATAAATTGTGAGGTCACAAATACACAAAGTGCTCTAAAATCTGCTCAAACACTCCTGAGGAAGCTGTAATTTGAAATTTTGTTTTTCCCTGTGGAAATCAAACTCCTTAAGAAGGAGTCAAAAGCAGATTTAACAATATCCTGACTTTGCCTGTAACATTCTTCATTTACCTTCTCTTTGACCTGCCTCTCCCACTTCAACATTGGCCCCTAGGAAATGGCATCACAAGGTATTTATAATTTTCCAGATCTTGTGTATGGGAAGTGGACACTGATTTTTTTTTTTTTTTTTTTTTGGCAATGGCTAAGTATCATATGCTGTAGATCATCCAACTAAGAGGACTAAGTATTTTTTTTTCCTTTAATAAATCTAGATAACCTTGGTTTGGGTTAAAAATATCACTGTTACTTAATTTCATAGATAATAATAAAGCAATACTGATGGATCTCTATGTTTTGGGTGAACTCCCAAGGTAAAACTGCAAATGAATTCAGAATTTTTATTTAGAATAATTCAAACTAACAGAATACTACTTTCTTTCTTCTTTTCTTTTTTTTTTAAAGATTTTATTTATTTATTTGACATACAGAGATCACAAGTAGGCAGAGAGCCAGGCAGAGAGAGAGGAGGAAGCAGGCTCCCTGCTGAGCAGAGAGCCCAATGTGGGGCTCGATCCCAGGACCCTGAGATCATGACCTGAGCCGAAGGCAGAGGCATTAACCCACTGAGCCACCCAGGCGCCCCCAGAATACTACTTTCAAAACAAGAATCTGACTATTAATTTGTATTTTTTTCACATGCTGCCTAACAGTATTTAAAAAAGCAATATAAAGTTGTATTTTATGCTAACAAAAATAGTTTTCTTGTCTCAGAGCAACTAAGTCGTATTCATCTCTCTTGAATATTACATTGTCTGAATCTGTATATTGTTAGGTAACAAAAATGTAAACTTGTTAAAGCCAATCCTTTTAGATGGAATTTTTAACTACTTTACTGATACTTTAAATCAGTGAGTGAGAACTGCAGAGAAATCTTTCTGGCTGATAAGAAAGTCAGCCAAGAGACTTTTGATAAGTATCCTCAAAAACAAATACTTGCAAAACAATGGTACCAGTACAGAATAATTCAACATTGTATGACCTTTTCCTCTCCTCAGTTCTATTTTATAAACGCTAAATTTTTCTTTTCCAGTGCTAAATAAATTATAAAAAAAGTCATGTAAGTGAAGTTCTATGATTATATAATCATGAAATGTTGCATGTAAAGTCTGTCTTATCTGCAATGTGAATACTGAGTTCAAAGGTTCAAAGTCACAGCCCAAGGTCGTGCTAGATGGAGTCCTTTCAGAGGCTGGAAGCTAGCGCTCCTTCCTTAAGTCACTGCTCAGTGATTTATCCGCAGCAGTAGGCTGCCACCAAGTTTCCATGTATTTAGCTGATATAAATTAAGCATTCCAGAAGTGACAATGCTTGACAACCAAACACATAAAATAGTAAACAATTAACAATCAAAATAAGGAAACAGCTGTTAGTTTCTTTTTTATAAAATTATACCTAATTTACAATAAATGCCAATTAAAATTATTAACCAATATACATAAATCTCCTTTGCCTTATTGTCACATAGCTATGTAGATTGTAAAATTCTCTTAAATTTTCAAAGAGATTCCTAAAATGTTTTCCTTTCCTTGCCTCTCTATCCTTCCCTTTCTTTCTCTTCTTTGTCTCAGTCACAAATCCTTGAGCATATTGACACTTTGTACTCAATAAAAAAGCAGCTATGTTATCAACGTGAAAACAAAGGGTTCTAATAAGATAGTGAAAAATCCAAAACAAGGCATAGCTCAGAGACTGGATGGGAAAGATGCTATACTTTATCATCAAGTTAAGCTGAAAAAGAGAGTGTCTACCTTTTATTTCTATTAAGTCTAATGATTACAAAAATTCACCTGAACTTGATCTTCAATTATCAATAACCATTAAGATTAGCATGTTAAAAGCTTTAATTACACAGCTATGACAAAATATAATTTAAAAAGCAGGGACTTTTGATTTTGGCTGTAGAGAGGAAGGGACTAAGCCCTGGATGAATAACTGTGAACTGAAACCTAGAAATGTCACCAGTGCTAATGTCTTATAATGACTTGCTATATATTTCCCTTAAATCAAGAGTACAACCTCATCCTGTTACTTCTTTATTACCTTTTGCCTTCATCTTTGAAACTGCTTCAATTTAAGTGATAAGAGGTTTATTATTTTAAGAGGTGGTTTGTGATGGTCTGATGTACCAACCCACATTTCATTTACTGCTATGTATCAGTTCTTCAGGATTTCTATTAAGTATGTTGGAAAAGTTAGTAAAGCTTTATTGGCCAATGTTTCTCAGTCATTTAACTGAATAATTCACTATTCTTGGTATAACTATCAAAAGAATATATTATTTTTTTGAATTATAGATCGAGGGTCTATTTTTTATATTTAAAATTACATTATTTCTTTGAAGTATTCTTTCTTTTTTCACATCAACATTATTAAAAATTTATGACGAGTAGATTAATTTTTCCTTTATTCAATTAACAAACATTAACGGAGTATCTGCCATGTACTCTCTCTTATGTCTTAAGCTGGGAATATAACCTGAGTAAGAAAGACATAGTTTGCCCCTAGAGGGCTGAGTGTCCAGGAGAAAGATGTGGCCCAGACAATGCAATAACAATGCAATGAGATAAGTGATGTGGATGCAGGCTTCCATGGGAGAAAAAAGAGAGATGTATAATTCCTCCTGAATGGCTGTACTGAATTCTGAGGGATGACAAGGAGGGCTCAGGAGCAAGAAGAAGCTGAGGGAAAGGAGCACTAGGAACGCATATGTAAAGGCAAGTGGCCTCAACACTGTTTGCAAAGTGGCAGCACAATGAAGAGGTTACGAGCATGAATGCTGGAGCCAGACTGCCTGGGTTCCACCTTGGGCAATTACTTAACCTCTTTCTGTCTCAGTCTTCCCATCTATGGAAAGGGCATAATATGCATACCTACTTTAAAGAACCACCGTGAGAATAAATGAGTTACTTTTTATAAAGCACATAGTAAGGGTAATTTAAATGTTTGCTATTATTAGAGTGCAGGGTTCTTGCTGACAGCGGCAGAAAAGAAGGTTTAAGAGTAGAGAGGAAGGCTGGGCCAGAGATAAGAGGCTCCTGGTTAATTCTGAGAGAGATGGGAAGCCATGTCTGGACTTTAGGCACATGAAGGATGACCTACAATTAATGTAGGCCTTTGAGAATGGCTTATCAGTCATGGGGAGACTGGAGGGGGATGCGATGTGAAGCAGGGAGACAAATTAGGGGGTTCCGGAAACAGTTTTGGAGTGTTGCTAGGAGACTGAACCAGGGCAATGGGATGGGAATGGAAAGAAAGAAGGAGATTTAAGTAATACCTTGGAGGCAGAGTTGGTAAGATTTGATGATCCACTGGATGATGGGGTGAGGGAGAGCTATATAGTTCAGGGGCTGGATGGGAAAGTTGCTCTACTTTATCACTGAGCTGAACTGAAAAAGAGAATCCTTACCTCCTTGGTCTCTCCGTATTTATAAGTACACACTAATTGTTAAATTTACTTCCTTTCTGCATGATTGTACCCATCCCCCCCCTTTTTTTACCAGTTGAGAGGATCTGATTTTGAAAAAAATACAAAGATCGAAAAGTATTTAATTGTGTGCACTTGGCCTCAGACTTTCTAACTTTATCAGAGACCTTGAATTTCAATGACAATATTCGAAATTTGGGAGATATCTTTTGGCCATTTTGCCTTAGTTTTCTTTTCTGAAAATGCAGAGACATTCTGGCTGGCCTTGCTTCTCCTGGTGTTATGTGATTCTCTGGCATCAGCATAGATATATTCAGCTTTGACACATGATACTGGCAGGTTTGAGAAAGAAGGGGAAGCAGGACCTGACAGCCAAGCTTGCCTCTACTAAGTGGCATCTGCAACAGGTGTTCTGTGGAGCCAGAGTTAGAAAGGGCTTCCTCCTCTATTTTTAAAAAGTAAGGAACTAACTCTCTCACAAATATATAGACACTGGAAAAGTTATATGTTCATGGCTATGAGATACATTTCTCTGGATGTAATGTTTATTATCATCAAGGTGGAGCAAATGAGTATCTTTTTTTTTGTTTCCTTCTATTTCTGAAGTAGAAGGTATTTTTTTTTAAATTTTATTTATTTATTTGATGGAGAGAGAGATCACAAATAGGCAGAGAGGCAGGCGAGAAAGGGGGAAGCAGACTCCCCGTCGGGCAGAGAGCCCGATGTGGGGCTGATCCCTGGACGCTGAGACCATGACCGAGCCAAAGGCAAAGTCTCAACCCACTGAGCCACCCAAGTGCCCCTGAAGTAGAAGGTTCTTATGTCTGTGGTAGAGGTCTTGATGCAGGAAGATAAATTTGCTAAGCTCGTAAGATTTTTTTAGTTCAATGACGCTATAGCTGGATATGTGGCTAACTTTTACACTTACAAGACTGAGTGTCTTCTCTGTCCCTAGAGGGCCATTAAACTTAGCAGGCTGTCAGAGAATTGACAATGACAGCATAATTGAACAACCAAACACTTCTTATTTTCAATAGAGAATCCTAAAGCATTCTAGCTATTAAGCAGAAACAAGAGTCTATTTCCATTAGGGCTAAGTAACCCATTCCCCCACTCCCCCCATATGTTTTTTTACTACATCTGATAACTTTTTTCACCACTACTGGCTGTTCCCATAAAAGCACTGAGATACTGGATAAAATATCATAACATCAAAACCATTTTTTAAATTTATCTTTTTCTTGGTCTTTGTGACAATCCAGTTCTTAGTCCCTACCATTCTCTCTAACTGTAGTTTTGGCAGAGACTTGAATCCAAGCAACACTGGTCTGGCTTTGATCTGGTTTTATAATTTTCAGGCTGCAAGCCTCAAAGTAATTTTCAAGGGAAAAAATAAGCACTTTGTTTCAATGCCCAGAAAAATAGTATATTGAGTTTACTCATTAATTTGACTTTACCAAATTTTTGAAAGGTTGATAAAATAGGAAGCTAGTAGCATTGATTGTGTTTATTAATTCACTAATACTTTTTCTTCATTACTCACTGAATTAGTGAAGAGCCAGTATCAGAAGGAGAAACATTTCCCCCAAATGGATATATTTATAAAAATGTTTTTGTATGCTGATTTTATCTTCTTTCTTATAATTAGCAGACTATTATATTTGACCTTGGCAAAATATTTTAATTAGGTTGTCCATGGATATTTTAATAAGCTTGAATTTTTTTTTGACATTTCAAACATAACCTTGGTATCATTCATGCCTATCTCCTGCTATTTTAAATGTATATCATGTTCCAGCTGAAGGAATTACCATGGTTACTTGTTAAGCCAATAGTGAACTGTGATTTGCATTAAAAACTACTGTGCTGTCTTATGTCTGCTCTGAAAATGACATCAATATCTCAATAATCACAATAATATGAATTAATATGGAACCCTGGGAAGTGTGACTATAACATGATCGGACATAGAGGAAGAAATCCTTAAGAGGTATTATATATATATGTGTGTATGTATACACATATATATATATATATATAAAGATTTTATTTATTTATTTGACAGAGAGAGAGAGATCACAAGTAGGCAGAGAGGCAGGTGGAGAGGGAGGGGGAAGTAGGCTCCCCACTGAGCAGAGAGCCTGATGTGGGGCTCGATCCTAGGACCCTGAGACCATGACCTGAACCGAAGGCAGAGGTTTAACCCACTGAGCCACCCAAGCACCCCAAGACTTAAAATATATTTAAGTGGCTTTTTTGGGAGTACACCATATTCATATTCTCTAAGAGCTCATTTTAATGTCAAAATTGGCTTTATTTTATTAACAATATTGTTGAATGGTTATACTCTTACTCCCTCATTTTTATTTTTTAAAAAAGTTTTAAAAGATTTTTAAAAAAATTTATTCATTTGTGAGAGAGAGAAAGCAAGTGAGTAAGAGAGTGAGTGAGAGCAAGAGCAGGAGGAAGGGTCAGCGGCAGAGGGAGAAACAGACTCGCCGGTAAGCAAAGCACCCAATGCAGGGTTCAACGTGGAGCTCCATCCCAGATCCCGAGTATCATGACCTGTGCCAAAGGCAGATGCTAACCCACTGAGCCACCCAGGTGTGCTTCCCTGCCACCTTTCAACTTATTTATTATTTTCTTATTTGTAATTAAAATTCAATTAGTTAACACATAAGGTATGATTCATTTCAGAGGAATTCCCCCTCCTTTTAAACATGTATTCTCCTTTAGAAATGAACAGGAGTTTGGTACTTCTTTGGGTGGAGAGAGATTCACATTTAATGTGAAATGATTCACAGAGAACTCAATTGGCAAGTCTTGCTAAAGGTACTTTTGTGTCCAGAGATTGTATCTAGAATTAAATGGGTTTGATCAGAGCCTTCACTTCTGGTTATGTGGACTAGCTGAAGTTTGATTAAGAAAAGTTCTAGTTAATAGTCTTCTTCTAAGTTACTATCCATCCATTTCTGCTTCATAAAAATGCTTGAGAAGTTCCAGGGGCCATTTTTCCATGCAGCTCACACATCTCCCTGCTTGGTTCAAAAGGCTTACTTCCTGCAAATCGCCCAGCAAAGGAACCCTGAACAATGATCCATGCTGTGGCCCAGAAATCCCCGCTCACCTGCACTGGTGCCTGCACCGGATGTGAGGTCTCCACCCATCAGACCACCTATGGATTAAAGAGAAAGATCAGAAGGAGGAAAGGCCACAGGTCCACAGAACAACACACTTTACCTTTAGCATCCATGGTATTCTGGCTCTTCCAAGGGTCCTAAATTTGTAAAATATTACCTAAGTTGGATGGCTGACATTTGTTTTATTATGACATGCTGAGCTCAAACATTAAGCCTACATTCAATCACTGACATTTTGCAGAATCTTTCTTTCTAAGAAAGGTTACATTTAAAAAATCCAGTGTTTAAACGGTCTCTGAATTTTCATTTTTGGATGTTTTATAGAAAGTG
>ML108993.1:101119-160811 GCA_003697995.1 Taxidea taxus jeffersonii
TTTTTTTTTTTTTTTCAGTGATCTTAACATCAACTTTCCTTTCCTGGTTTATTGGCTAGCCTGTATCCTATGTCATACTCTGCAAAAGCTCTTTATCCTGGTGGTGATTTCAATATTACTCTCTATTTAGGCTTATGCTCTCTTACTCTTTATTTTTCCTATTTTCTTTTCTTCCATGATCTGGACATATTGATACGTACAGAAGCAAATGTTTCATAACTCTTTTACATATGTTTTTGATTCCTCACTGTTTTACAGCAAAATAAAAATGCTAAAGTGCTTTATTAAAATAGTCAGTCTTTATTAAGACTTTATCTATTTTAAGCAGAGTAACAAACAATAACTTTGGATAAATATCATGGTTCAATGAAACATAAATGTTGGATAAGACGTCAAAGAATGAATTTCCAGAGGCTCAAATTTTCAGAGCCTTTTAAACAACAAAAAGTATTAGTGTATGTTGTAAAATAAATGTCTGTAGAATGAATGAAGTATTGCATTGTAGTAAAAGGCCAAGTAAGAATTACTTAGAATACCTAAGAAAACAAAGGTAAACAACTGTGGGAGGTTCTCTCTATTTGCCCCTCCAGATCCACTCTCCACCCTCTTCATTGCTCTGGGCCCAGCAGGCTGAGTCTCCAGGCTGTATCCACCTGGCTCCCCCTGCCCTTTGGCTTCAGCTGGGCCAGGGGAGGCACCGCAGAAGTACAGAGAATAGGAGAGAAGTCAGGGTATTTGGCTAATATAGCATCCCCCCTGGGGAGCCACTTTTGCCAGAGGCTGCATTCCGCTCATGAAGGTCACGCCTCTTTTGGTGTCATGTCTTCTATATTCTCAGATCTTGCTGTGCTGCTGGTATCTTTTGTGTCCTCTTGCTCCTTTAGGCCTGGTTAAAAGCTGGTGATAGCTTCTAGGTTGCAAGCTGTAATATACTTCACCATTCCTTTGGGTTTTACTGAACTCTACCTATCTACCAACAGTCCTTCTACTAAACTCCCTTCAATGACCATGTTTCTCCCCAAAGCCATTATAGTGACTTTCTAGATCTAGAATAGTGGTACTCTACAGGGGTGAAATCCCTCCTTATGGAACATTTTGGAAATCTGTGGAACAATTTTGGGGTGTCACGATAATCGGGGGTGTGGCTGGTATTTTCTGGGTAGGTAGGCAGGTGTTCTATATATTCTGTCATATGTGGGACAGTTCAACACAACAAAGAAATCATCTCTTATCCCATTCTACTTTCAAAAGCCCCCACTGGACAATTCATCTGTGTGAAAAAAACCATTTATAATGATGTGAGTCAGAACTAACTTTGTTCTACAAACACAAGGCATTTTTATGATTGAAACATGGAATTTATCATATACTGAAATTTCCAGAAGTGCAATTACTGTGTGTATTGAGGGAATATTCTACTTTCCTATGTAAGGAACTTCATTAAAAATTGTTCACCATCTTGGAAAATCATCTCACCAATGGCAATTCTGCTTTTGTAATTTGGGTTGTAAATATAGCATATTGTTTTCTTTCAACTCATTCCATTAAAAAGTGTTCCTCCAACCATTCACTGAAAATCCTCTTGTCATAGTCACCATTAAGCTTCAGGTTGAGAAATCCAACGGGAACTCCTCAATCCTCAACTTGGACACAGCAGTCACTCCTTCTTAATAAACTTTCTTCCCTTTCAAAACTCTGGATTCTCCCTCCTACCTTGATGGCTGTTCCTTTTCAGCTTTTGTTGTAGGTTCTCATTTCTCCCTGGTCTTTGAATTTAAGAGTAGCATGGTTCTTTATCTGTCGCTCAGATTTCTCTCCTTATTCAGCGTTGCATATCCAACAGCAATCTCAATATTTCTACTTGAATGTCTAATAGACATCTCTAAATCAACTCCAGTCTAGCTCCACTCATACCTTTCTTCATCTCCAGCTGATGACAATGCTTTTAATGGCACAGAATAAAATCCTTGGGAGTTCTCCTTGAAGAATCTTCACTTTCTCCCACACATCCAGTCTACCCAGAAATCCTACTGGCTTAACTTCCAAATATATCTACTCTCCAAACACCTCTCATTCTAATGGCTACCACTCTGGTTCCAGCACCATCACCTCTTGCCTTGATAACTGTAGTCACCTCCTACGAGTTGCCTGCTTCTATCCTTGCCCTCCTTCTTTTTATTTTTGATCTAGCAATCAAACTGATCCTTTAAAAGCACAGATCAGATGACGACACCCTTCTATTCCAAATCCTGTGAGAAGCTCCGACCTTACTTAGAGAAAAGCCTAACTTCTTCCAATGTTCCATAAGGCCCCATAAATCCCAGCTTTCACCAGGCTTCATGATCTGATTTCCTACTGTCCTCTTCCTCACTCACTCATTCTTGCCTCATTTTGAAGGCTAACTCCAGCACTTCCTTCAATTTTCTGCTCAAAATCTGGCCTTCTCAAGGAAGACCACCCTGTCTACCTTATTTAATTGTGCAGTTTGTCCTACCCCCATCCCTCTCCTGGTTTCTTTCTCTTGCTTTTCTTTCCTTTGTAACCTCACTTATGATGTTGGCCAAATAATGTTCCCTTTCATCAAGCTGCTACAACTCTTTTGTTGTCAGGAAGTGCAGCACCTCGTCTAATTTTTATCATATGAATTGAATATTTTTCATCAAATAAGTTTTAGGAAACACTGTACTAATATGAAAATACAAGCTTACAATTTACTGTGTATTATTTACTGAGCAGGCGCCACACTATATAATTCACACACATTATGTGATCCAACCCTTTCAACATCCCTTCACTATGGATATAATCCTTTCCTTCTTAAATCTGTGAGATTAAGTGCCCCAAGGTCATCTAACTAGTAAGTGACTGAGCCTGTTGCTTTTTCCATTAAATCATTGTGTAACACAGTGTAAGTTTTTGGATAGAAATAAAATACTGCAGTCAGAAATCATACTGTGAAGTGAGTATGGACTTCATGTTAGCTGCTTATTATTGTGAACCATGAAAATAATGAACTAAAAGGGTTCTCATGACATGTAGCTGAGGACCCATGTTAGAGGGAGCTCTGTGCTCATAACTGCCAGGGTGTGACTGAGGTTTCGGGAAAAAATAAACCTTCAAGACCCCTTTCTTCCGTATTTACTCAGGTTTGGTATTTAAGGTTATCTTTTAGCTACAAGTGTTTTTATCTGTACTCACTATTACTACTTATGAATGTTTAACTATGATGGAATACTTAAGGATCTGCTATAAAACTATTTCTCCCCGAATATTCTACGAAGTGTTAATTGTGTCTCAGTAGAGAGCAAAGCCCATTTCCCTGACTGCACACACATCCAAAATAAGAAAAATTATCAATAATTATTTCATAAAATCTGGACCACCCTAATAACTGGTTCAGTGAAAATCTCTCTTCTCCTCTCTTCCTCTGACCATCATCCCAGAGAATTATTCAGTTTCCAGCGTTCTGGGCTGTAAACAATTTGATAAGCATGAAATTCTCTTGTGATTGTTTAAATAGCAGTTAGATATATCTCTGATACCAAAGCATATTAAAAAAATCACATTTATAAAATATGCTAACATCTTTTGCATTCTATCTTTTGTTTTGTTTCTTTATCTGTATTAGGAACTGGCTAAATAATTTTAAAGTTGAATTATAAGCTTAAAAATGACCACACTGAGGAGATAGCTCAGAGACTCAGAAAGAACAAAAGGCTTTATATCAGAAATCTCAGTTGCAATCCTGTTGTGCAATAAATTGCCATTTAAACAGGCAAGTCATTTGACCTGATCTGAGACAGGAGCTGTTTGCAAACATAAAGAGACTAACCAGCTCTAAACATATTAGGGAATGCAAAGGCTACAAAAATGTATACATGTTTAGAGGAATTTAGCATTGTTTTCTTCTTGATTTTTCAAAATTAGGGAACTTAAAAGCATCTTTTTAAAAAACTTTTGTCTAAAAATTGGAAGCCAGAGAGTAGTTAAGAGCTCCCAACTTGTATATATCTCAGGGCCAGGCTCCAAATTTTAGAACACTCAAGACAGGTAAGAAGAGGGAATTTGGGGTGATTAAATAAAATGCTGTAGGCAGGGCTACTATGTAATTTTCAGGGCCCAGGCCAAAATGAAAATGTGTGGCCCCTGTTAAAAAATTATAAAGAGGGGCACCTGGGTGGCTCAGTCGTTAATCTTCTGCCTTCGGCTCAGGTCATGATCCCAGGGTCCTGGGATTGAGCCCCGCAATGGGGCTCCCTGCCTCTCGGGAGGCCTGCTTCTCCCTCTCCCACTACCCCTGCTTGTGTTCCTGATCTTGCTATCTCTCTCTCTATCAAATAAATGAAGAAAATCTTTAAAAAAGATTATGAAAAATTTCAAGATGGCGATGGCAAAGTCTACATGAGCAGGGCCTGTGTAACTGCACAGGTCACATGCCCACAATGCCAGCCCTGCTTTATGATACACAGGCAAGAGAGCTAAAAAGCTTTTAGTGTCTATCCTTGAACAAACTGATCATGGTTACTGAAGTGAGTCATCGTGGTCAGAAAGGTATCTGAACTCTTACCCAAAACCCACTGTTTTCCCAAACTTACCACAAGGAAAAGTCCAATAAAAAGTTAAATAAAATATTTTTAATAAAATATTTTTAGTTAATAGGCCCTCTTTCATTTCATGTGAATGACTGAACTGAATCCCCTTTTTGGGCCACTAATGATACCCTTTCAATCAACCATCACCAGGCTGCTGAGAACCGACAGAGAAAAGAAATCACACAACTCCAATTGCTGATACCCGAATTTCCTCAAGGTTGCCTGACAACCCTGGCCTGTACTCACTGTCCTTTCTCATCCCCAATTTCTCACAATGTCTACGCCTTCATCATTCTTGGTCCTCTCTCCAGCACCTACTCCCTCACCTCAATATCTATAGAAGCTAAGTTCAATATGAAATGTAGAAATCACTAGCTGGTCACATATGTAACTTCACTCCACCCATCTGCTGCCTTAACTAGGTCATGTGTCTACTTACATCTCTGTCCTGTTCTGGCCCTGACCTCCTTCCCTTCCTTGAGTAGCTCACCGTTGTGGCCCCATTGCATTAGTGCCTTTGATCTTTTCTTTCCTGAAAGCATTCCTCCTCTGTAGATAAATAATCTCCAGAGCTTTCCCTTTTAACTCTTTCCTTGATTCTAGTTACAGCAGTATTTCTCTTTCCTCACAGTCTGTTATTTGAAGAAAACACATACTATTTCCACTTCCTCCCTTCCTGTTCACTTTCAACCGGTCTTGCAACCATGCCTCCTTCCCTCAGCCCATTTCCTAATTCCTGGTTCCTCAAATGGAACTGTTTTTTTTTTCTTGCTGTGAGGCCCAGCATGAACCGTGGCAAACCCCACATGCGGAAATGCTGGTCAACAAGATTCCAAATCATCCATGAATTATTTCATGTAATTGAGGAATATGGGCATAAATTAAATCGTAACAGGTGATTGCAATATTAAATTTTAAAAGGGAAACTCTTCATACTGGGTCTTTGAATTAGAAAAACAGTCTTGTAATGTTTTTAAAGAGGTGGAGACACTCTCTACATACAAAGGGCAGAGTGTCCTTGCCCTGCTGCAAATGTTTTAGCAGCTGTGGAAACTTTCAACAAAATTTACTTCCAGCAACTGAAAGCGATGTGCAAAAACTGGGCTTTTCATCGTGGAGCTGAAGCACTTACTAAAGAGACGAAGACTCAGAGGCACAGCTAGGAGCTGTGTAGTCCTTCTCACAGCCCGGCCTATAAACTCTCATGTGGTTTTTCATCCACCGCCACACACCACTGCACCTCTTAAGAAATCGTGTATCCTGATTTTGAACTCTTTACAGGACAGGATGAAATACCGTAAGGGAGTTCAGGTTATGCATCACACCTCCTTCTCCTAAAGCATGGGAAAAAGATCCAGTGTGCAAATATGGGCATTCTCCCAGAGCCTCTGGGGGTTAAAGCTTCACACCAATTTAGGATCATAGCCATGGAGCGTGATCTGCAGTATTATATATACTGCCCTCCCTTAATTGGACAGAGGATTCCTTCCGTTTGAGGCACCTACAGTCTCATCTTCACAAACATTTATGCCCAGCAGCTCTAAACCAGTGTATTCTATAGTAAGTGAAACTCAGCCCGTAAGAATTAAAAATTGGCCCAAAGGAGAGGTTTCTTTGGGCAAGGGGTTCCTTCTGGGCAAGATAAAATCTCAATGGGCACTTTATCGTTTAAGAATTCCGGGCATAATATGTGTGCATCACTGTGTCTGATAGGAAATGTTTTATTTTTGATCAAGTGCCCACTGTGGATGTGTTGTAGGTAGTACCTGGTTTTATGAAACCTTTAAGAATTTGAGACACTTAGCTAAGTGGCTCATACACAAAAATCGGGTATTAGTAATTCTGATTCCACAAAAGGTCATTTCATTTAACAAAAGAAGCAGACATATTTATGAGGATCGAGAGTTTAATATTGATACATTTTATAAATGAGTTTTATTATTTTTTTATATAGATGAGTTTTAAAGTGTTTGATTTAATTCAACACAGGTTGGTTGTGCACTTCCTACGTGTAGGGCATTAATTTATCCTGTGAGTGCAAATGTGGACGCAGCCTAGAGCTCTCGTCCCCAAATATCTGCGCTTGTAATTGCTGAGGCATATTTTCACTGCAGAGTTGAGGGTGTTTTGCTAACTTATGAAAAATGTTCTTTTTTTGAGAAAGGAATTAATTACCTCCTGAAGAGCTGGTACACAATGAGGGTTTCAGACTCTAACATTAGTTATTCAGAAAGCATGTGAACCTCTGAGTTGCATCACTCGATGTCACAAAATTAACATCACTTGACTGATGACAGAGTATAAAAAAAGGTATGTACTTTTCCCCTCTCTATGTGGGCAAACAAAATAATACATGCGGAGTTATTTCTCTTAAATATCTGGCAAGGCATATGATTGATTGTTAGACATCCTTTGACTTGGTTAAGACAAAAACTTAGCCAAATGTTAAAGCATGGGAAACGCTGGTGTAGGCAAAGCAAATCTTCTGATAAAGCTTTAAAATCACCCCAGCACACAGACACGTTGAAATCTTACCATTAGGTTTTCATGCAGTCTGTTTCCCTGCAGCGAGCATTAGCTTTAACCCTTCAGTGCTGCTGTTGGATGTCATGTTTAGGGAGAGGGGCGGAAGCGCTATTCAGAAACAAGCTTCCCTTTGGATGACGATCTTGGGAGAACTTTGGTTCTACTCACGTACCCGGGCTCAGGACGGATATGTGTATGTTCTACAGTAAATCCTCTGGCTCATTCAGGAGAGTCTAGCCTTTTACCAGTGCATGTGATTCGTGTGAACCGTGTGTTTAAAGATGGTGTAAATTCAGGGTGTGTCTCTTCTGCCTGTATACCTTCTGCCTCTGAATGAACTTCTTGACGGCAACTCTCAGATTACCTAAGTTCAGCACCCCTTAGGGTTTGCTTTCTAAATGCACTGCCCGTGGGATGAGATGGCTATTTTATTGGTTTGACTTTCTAGGGCTTCGTAGAGAAAGTCATCACTGAAAGGGTTAAGGGATGTTACTGCAGCAGGTTATCAGCAGACCAGCCATCTACCTTCGGTACTTACAGGAATTTTATGACTCTTGATCATATTATCAAATTCTTCATTAATTTTTTTGTATTTTTCTTCAGTGCGTGGGGTGAGTGCATAAGAGGAGTCGGGATCAGGGCTTTCACAGCCTTTGTTTTCTTTCTTGTTCAAGGCCTGCCAGGTTCAGAGAAATATCAAGAGTAAAAAAAATGAAGGGTGTTCCGAGTACTTACACACAATCTTTGCCTGCTGATCATTAGATCAATATCTTCGTTAATTTTCCTGTACTTGTCCTCAGACTCAGGGCTGTGACCTACTGAATCGTCTGCATCGGGATCTGGGCTGTCACAGCCATTAAGGCCCTTCTTTCTCAACGTCTGAAATACATAATTTGGAAAGTTCAAACCTAGACAGAGGCTGTAAGAGACATTCAGGGGTGTTAGAGAAGTTTAAGCTGTCCAGTATTTCAGGTTGTTATTACATACACTTTTTTTTACATTAGGGTAAAGGAAGCACAGAGAAAACCCCCGGGAGTGATTTCAATAGCGTACCCATTACTAGTTACAAAAAAATAAAAGGGCAATATTCCCTTTACAACGAAATTCAGTCAATGAACAAAGACGGGACAAGGGCTGAAATTTCATGGTACAAAAGTCATACGTGCTTCAGATAGCTAATGACAGACACTTACAGAAGAATACAAGTAAGGTGGCAAACTGCAACACCATCTTCCCACAGGAAAGTTAGAAGTCAGGGCGTTACACAATGATTTCGGAATTTGCGATTGTGACAAAAGCAGAAATGGAAATGGTTCTCTAGTTTGAGTTTAACGTAATGGTTGGTGCTCCTGGTGTCCTGGCACCCTTTTGGATGTGTGCATGGCAGCAAAAGGCCGTAAGAGAACCCAGGTGATGTTCTTGCAAAGCGCCCACTAAGAACATCCAGACACTGTGATCATAAGGAGAATCGCCTTTGTCCAGTCTGGTTAGAAGTCTGCACTTGGGGGGTGCCTGGGTGGCTCAGTGGATTGAGCCTCTGACTTCGGCTCAGGTCATGATCCCAGGGTCCTGGGATCGAGCCCCACATCGGGCTCTCTGCTCAGCAGGGAGCCTGCTTCTCCCTCTCTCTCTGCCTGCCTCTCTGCCTACTTGTGATCTCTGTCTGTCAAATAAATAAAATCTTAAAAAAAAAAAAAAAGAAGTCTGTACTTGGGGAAATCTGTATTGAGATTGATAATACTGAGAAGCTATCTGCCTAAACATAGGCCAAAAGAAAAGTCAAAATGGCTGAGCTTAACTTTCTGTAAGCTGAGCAAGGAAGCCAGAGAACACTGAAAATAGGCAACCAAATCAATAACTAGTAGCAAAAGTTCCTTCTGGTTCCAGCTGAGTAGGATCACCCTGAGACTGTCGGCTGACACATGAAAGTGAAAAGTCAGTGCCTTTTCCTGAACCTCCTGTCTCCTGAACATAGGACTGGTCTAGTCTCAGCTGTCACAGAAGGATAAACACGAGTGTAACAATGTAACAGAAAAAGTATGAGTCAGGAGTCCTGAGTTTTACTTTCCCTCTTTTTTTTTTCTTTTTTTCCCCTTTAACTGATGGTTGTCAAGTTAACTGTACACCATCTGATTTACAGAGATAATGTTATCTTTTTAGAGATCATAAAACTTCTGATTAATCACATGGCTTGCCATGTCAATTATTAATAGACTAGCAACATTTTTGATTTTTCTTGGTACTATCAACATCGTTTATAAAGGGCTGGGTACCTAAGTGTCTCTCATTAATGGAAAGCTCAGCAGAGCTCATCTTTATTAAAGACAGAATTCACGTACAAATAAAGCAAAAGCTGAGATAACACTCCATCTTTAATTCATGCAATTGGGGAAAATAAATAAAACAACATGAGTTAAAAAGGGGGTGTCAGTCTTAACAATTTAAACTCCTTGGCTCTTATCAATGTGTAACAAATGTAACATTTAAAATTAGTTTCTGAGGCATGGAAGATTTTCACTTAAAATCAGACTAAGAGAGCTACCATTTCTAATACATCTATGCTACACGGCAGCTCTGTAAATATTTATTAATGTTATAGTGGTATAATATAACAAATAAACATATGGTTACAGCTTATTATGTGGTATAATGTTTGAATATTAAAAATGAATATTTTGACACAAGAGGATAATATATACATTTACAGTCTTGGGGAATTTATAATTGGTGGGGCCACCTGTCCCCCTACCATGGATCTATGCCATCATTTTTACCCAGAATAAGTAACTGGGAGGGGGTTCTTAAAATAATACTACAAAGAATGTTACAGTACTTTACAATAATAATTTTATTCACTAACTTAATTTTCTGTTTTAGGCTTTTTTGTTAGCATTATCTCAACCGTAAGAGTATTCTTCCGGGTGGTAACTATTTGCTGTATTATGATGCGTTTCTGCTTTGATCTCCACATATCCTTGAGAATAATTTCTGAGTGTCTTGCATCATAATCCACATATTTTTCATAAAAATTCACTTATGTAGAGAAAGATGTCAGATCAAGAAAATATTATCTGATGATTTTCAAAATTTACCTGCCTATATTTCTACAAGACATGATGGGAATATTCTTACATAAACCCTTAACTTAAAGTCTTATCTTATGTAACATTAATTTATAGTCTTATCTAGACAGTAGATTTTTCAATGTACACCCAAATCTTTTAGCCAATAAATCATATTGTAAAAATTATAGTTGTTTTGATGTGCAGATTTTTGACAACAGAACGCAAGGGCTAGGAGAGGCCTATCAACTGTCATTACAATCCATCTGGCACGTACTAGTGTGCTAAATATTCTTATGAAGCTTTCGAGGGTAGATACTGTGTTTGGTTTATAAAAATTCAAACATCAATTACAGTTTATTGAAAGATCTCCACAAATGTTAACTCATTATCTCTCACAAGTCTTCCACAAACATTTTTGGGGAACTTTATGCCAAGTCTCAAACCAATGTGGGCAAGCAAGAAGGTCCACACCTCTGGATTCTTGCCAGGGGCAATATGGGCCACCTTCCCCTGCCCAGGCTTTCCCACACTTGTAAAGGGAGGGTATGAGGAATAGATCACTCTCACTCACATACAACTACAGCAGCAGGGTGAATGCTGAAATAAATTAAGGTAGAAAAATTTAAAAATTGGGCTGTGAGAAAGATTTAAGTATGAAAATATGGCTAAAATATTGATATTTCTAGAGGTCAGATTTTAGAGTAGGAATGTTTATTAGTCAATAAAGCAATTATCAAGTTTTTAGATTAAAAAATAATTAAACTGAGAGCTCATTTTGTACCTAAAGAATTATATAAACTGTTAAGCAAACAAAGCAAATGGCATGAAGTCACAAAGGAAACAGCAGTGAGGGGGGCGGGAAACAGTGGCTCATTTTCTCCTTATAAATTCTTCTTCTATCTGACTACATTATCTTTCAATGAAATCACCAGTATTTAAGTAATGAAATATCTCTCACACTGAAGGTAGAATATAGTCTTATTTCAAGTTGAACTGTATTATTTTAAAAAGGGGGGCATTTTGAGATATATGAATACAAAACCCAAGGGCAAATTAATAGTGAGTTGCAAATTCCCATAATCACATAACTAGAACATCGAAAAAATTGTTCAAAAATATTATCTTCAGCTGAAAGCTTGTAGAACACATTTTTGCCAAGAACAGATGATTATGGTAGAAATATAAGGTTCTGAAGATGGATGTGATGGCATAAACTTAAATACTATCGTGTGCATGTGGAACTCTTATCTTTATTACATTAAAAATCTACAGTTGTTTAAGGATGACAAAGGAATTACTGTTAGAGCAGCCAAGTCTGTCTTTATCATAGCAATAAACAGTCAGTATACATTAAAGGGACTGTTAGCTGGATAAATAAGCATTATTCCTTCAGGACTTTTTCTAGAAAAAATCAAAATCTCTGCCCTGGCCTTTGAAAGCTTCTCTGATATTTAACGAATGTTACTGGTCAGGGAATGCAGGCACTTAAATCATTATTTTTTTGCAGGGGCTGGAAGTCCCGGCTGCATATATTGTAAGTGTCTCTCAGCTGACTGTGTTGTGAAAAGATTGATTCTGTATGTCAAGAGGAGGCAAGAGATCTACTGAAACCAGCTTCTCCTGCTACGTATCTAAAGAAACTCTTCCCTCAGAGAACTCTGTGAATCTTGAGTGAGTCTGTATACCGAATTCAACTTTCCATGTGAGAGTGACACTTTTGGGGTAGATCAATTGACGGCACAGGCTTCTGGGATGTTTTCACAAGGCAGCGATTGTCATTCAGTGAGCTGAGCGCAGCCATTTCTTAGAGAAGTAATTAGATTGACAGAAGGTGACATACTCCAAACAATAAATGGGAAACGGGAGTCCAGACAGGTAATCCAAAAACCACGTGGACTCTCCCCTCCCAGACATGTGGACATATGGACCCTGCATTACTACATTTGTTCATCAGGAAAACTTGAAATACATATAAACTGACGATGATAGGTGACAGGTGCTTCAAAAATTCTAATGAAATAGATGTAGGGAACAGATTCTATTTCGTTACTGAAAGGAATATAAATGAAAAAGAATGCCACATGGAGCTCTCATTTCTCGTCTTAGGCATTATGTTATCATCTACAAAATCCCTTCTGTATGCAATGGTTAAAACTGGTTTCCCTTTCTTAATTATTTCTTGTTAGTGAAAAAAGAAATAACTAAATTATTGGCCTTTTTTCAATTAAATGAAGCTACATATTTTATGTTACTGCTATTTACATAAAATTAAGCTTCTTTTAGAGAGCCACCATCACAGATTAAAGCTTCCAACTATTCAACTTCTTTCCAAGTCGGCAATCTTAGTCCTCAAGAATATCTATTTCCAGGGTGCTTTGGGTGGCTCAATTGGTTAAGCATCTGCCTTTGGCTCAGGTCATGATCTCAGGGTCCTGGGTTCAAGCCCTGCATTAGACTCCCCGCTCAGAAGGAAGCCTGCTTCTGCCTCTGCCTGCTGCTCCCCATGCTTGTGCACTCCTGCTCTCTCTCTGTCAAATAAATAAATAAAATCTTAAAAAAAAAAAAAAAGAATATTCTCATCATTTCTTTTTCTGTACCTACCCACGGTATAGCAGCAATTTCAAATCTTTTTTGCAAAAAACCCATAAACATCCATTAATTTTTCTTAAACTCCAAATAATCAACCTTTCTTGCACAGCTAGCATTACCCTTACTTCAGAGGGCTGATGTGTCAAGAACACATGCGAGAATTATCTCTATTAATTCCATGAATGTCATGTTCGCACAAAAGCCAAGGGGAAAAAAAAGGCCTCAACTTAGAAAAGGTAGTTTCCTTTTCTTTAATACTAAATCATTTTTTGTGCTTGTCTTTCACAGCCTTATGAAAATAACCGTCTACTCCTAAAGAGCTGAACAATCTTTAGAAAGCCGTAAATCTGCATAGGAAAAGGAGATGCCACGAAATGGATACTGTCTGTAAGCGAAGTTTCTGAGAGTATTTCGTAAACATCCTCCCAAGGTTGTGTGCTGCTACCAGCTGCTGCTTTCGTCCCTCCAGGCTGGGAAGTGGCTGCCCTAGGGAATGACTTCTTTCACTTAAAATATAGTCAGCAAACAATTACCGAAAACCTATTATACACAGATACTGTTTGGTGCAGTCAGGTTTTAGAAAATCAGGCAATGCAAAGTTAAATGAAAAACCTCTGAAATGGCCTATAATATTGTATGCAGTTTTTGTGTGTGTGTATGATTTCTAGCACAGATTACTTAGGCTGGGGGAAGATCAGGTGCCAAGAAATTTCTCCATAGGTTTTAATTACCAAAACTGTAAGGATCATCTGCACTATCTTTCCTGTTCCATAGTTCTCCTTTGTTCTTAATATAGAAATGAAAAGACAATTAAAATACTGCAAATTTACTACAATCGGTAAGTAGATTTTAATTAGACAAGCAAATCATATTTAGAACAGACTATAAAAAATTAAATTTTACCCCAAATTATTCATTTGTGGTAAAAATTTTAATAAAAATTGAAAATATAAACCTTAACACTGTATTTCCTCCAGGTTATTAATGCTTATTCTAACCAGATATTAAGTCCTACTGAGGAAAGGCTGGGAAGACCTGGAGATTTTCATTTTATTCCTTTCCTCAAAAGATAATCTTAATATTGGACTTGAAATTTTTTTCACTGAAGAATTTTTCATCTTTAAATAATGGAAATAAAAGACATTAGTTAAAGATTTGAAGACTTTTAATGTAAGGAACATAAAGAAATACCCACCCATGTCTTTTAGTAGGAATTATTTCATATCAATATTCAGATGGTGATCGTTCCCAAAATTACAGGTATTCTAATCCTGGACTAGACCACCAAGGATCATTTGGTCCTTCCTCATGTCTTCCAGAGGGGAGGAATAACAGTGTATAAGCAACTGGCCTTTCATACCTCATGTCCTTGCTCAAGTTGGGCTCCTGAATGAGCCAACCAATATCTCTTTCCTGGACTTAGGATAGGCCTCCTTCAAGGCAGAGCTAATACATCATCTCCTCTTTGTAGATTTCTCTGATCACTAGGGTGGAATAAATTTCTCCCTCATTCATGTACTCATTTATTGTATACATTTTTTTCTATTAGAGTGCTTATCACCCATTATTACTTATATGTCTCCCTTGCCAGCTCATGAGGCAAGTAACAAAGCACTTTTTCTTCATTCACTTTTGGAATTTCAATATAGAACAGAGCCTGACACACTTGCAAAGTGCTCAACACATGCTTGTTGAATGAACAGAAAACACATTTTTTGCTTTAAGTTAGCGTATGCCGAGGTTTCAAGACTAGACCAAAGCCGTCTGGCTGGCTGGAGGCAGAAATGGTAGTGGGGTCCAGACCTCTTGATATACATTTACTAAGGGCTACTTACTATGTGTCAGGTGTTGTCTGTGGTCCTCTGGATACAAAGATGCATTCCCAGAGATAGGATTAAGAACTTCTGTTTATATGTTTTTTCCTCCCATGAGTGAACTCCTAGAGGTGAGGGATTGTTTACTAGCCACTGTGTATGACCAGGACTTAGCACAGGGCCTGGCACATGGCAGGAGCTTAAGAAACATCTACACATTAATGAGAGACTTAATGGATGGATGAGCACAGCAGGAAAGAAGGCTCAGATGCTGGAAGGAGAAAGAGGAGTCTCAGTGTAGTATTTTTGTAACTGTAATTTCTTTTTCACCGTTGAACGTTATTGTTTCACATGATGTTAAAACTCAGTTATTATTTTATTCTTTTTAGGTAACGGTTACAAATTGACCATTTTTTGAATGTGTCACTTTAAAGTTAGAAAACAATGCAGTATGAAACTGGTTAAAACTCAGGAGATTTATATCATTGAATACTTAAAAATTGGGATACTGGTCCAGATAGGGACTGTCAGAAGTAAGGAGGTATTCATGAAATCTTTAAGGTCATTTAATCTCGGCCATGATATGAGCAGCAGGAAAGAGGGCACAGGATTCAGCATGGAAGAAGGAAAAAGGGAGTGGTATTTTAGGCAGATTGTATAAAGGTAGAAAGTGAAAAACAGAAACCTTGTAGTCAAGAGCATGGGGAAACTTTTGTGGATGTGAGTCAGATATTATAAATCTGAAATAAGCATGTTTTAAAATTCTTGGTCAAAGTTCATCTTTTTTCCCCATTTTTGGATGCTGGTCTACTGCTCCACTATTCTCCTGGGCATTGACATTGGTCTTATTCCGGGCCAACCTTAGCCTGGAGGATTCATGGAAAATCAGGGTGATTCTAAGGCCAATCAGATGATTCAGGCTGCCTCAGGATAGGTCAGTGGGTTGATGTTTTGTTAAGAATTCTTCCACCACACCTCTTCTGGAACCTGGACAGAGCATGCATCATGAGCCTGGCCGGGAATCGGACTGAGATGGGGAAGTTTGGCACGCATAGCCATGAAAACGCTCCCTGACATTCTGAATCCAGGAGAGATCTGAAGTAAAATACTAAGCAGGGAACATTTAATACATAATGATCGAAATGCATGCTAAAATATGCAGTTAATCCTGATAATCTCTATAAAGCAAGCTAAAAAAATAAAAGATGAGATAAAAAAATAAAAAGCTGGAATATGAATGATCAAGCTGGAAGTGGGTTTGAAGGATGAATGATGTTAGTGACTCCTTATATAAGGAAGGAAAAGCTAGGACAGAGCTAATAAATTAAACAAAGGTTGAGAAAGAGAGGAGAGGAGTAAATTAACAAAGATCACGGAGCAGGATTTTTGAGTCTAAAATATAAATGTAACTTCACCTACTAACCTTTTTCAACTATAGCATTTTACTTGCAAATAGGTTACAGGGACAGAAAAAGGCAGATTATTGGGAGCACTGATTCTTAAAAAGAACACACTGAAGCATCTTTTAAAAACCATGAATGCCTTATTTTAACAGAAGAAGATGTATATGAAAAGGATAGGTTAAATCATTATTTTTGTTTCCACGTGGGCTCCTATCTAGTTGTAAATGCCTTTTTACTGAAGTTGGGTCAGTGCACGATCAGTCATGAAGTGGGAATATATTCCCACTATATTCACCGCCTGTATTTATCATCAGCTCAGCACTATCATTCTCAGTCACCACGCTTCCTCATTTCGACTGGATTCCCATGATCTCTTCTCATTTATTTTCCTGATTGTGACCTATCCCCTTCTCCATTCCCCTCCCATCTTTCCTTCCCTAGCGAACATCACATCATACCCTAGTTGTTCAAGCCAGAAACCCAGAAGTCACCCTTGACTCCACCATCTCTTGACTCTTTTACTGTTTTTTTTTTTTTTTTTTTGTCTCCCACCCTTAATCTGTTTGTCTTCTGATCTCACCTTCCAGCCAGTCATCCTTCCCACTTTCAGCAGGGTCTCATTACAACGCAAATCTAATTTTATCACTGTTCTCTGTATAAATGCGGGTGGCTCCAGATGGCCACAACCACTAGGTTTCTTTCCCCAGCCTCATTCCCTCCCTTCTCTCCCAGCACTCTGGGTTTCATCAGGGGGGAAATTCCCACCATTTCCCAAGTCGGGTAGGTCCTGCACCAACACTGTTTTGGTATGTGTCATTCATTCCTGTCTAGAAGATTGTGTTTGCCCTGCTCTCCGCTACACAAACCTTAGTCATCCTAGGTTACTTCTTACCCAATGCCATCACTTGCTCCATGAAGCTCTTTCCTTGCTCTTCTGTGCACTTAAGGATTCCCTTCTCTATCTGTGACTCTTTTTGTGTGTTTAATAATAGGTGGTATATTTTATTCTAATTTCATCTTCTCACATGTATGCTTCACCACTAGAGAGTGAGTTCTATAAAGACTGGGTATCTCTGGTACTTGCCACAGGGCCGGATTAATACACATGGGCTCAATGAAGGTTCTCAGTTCTCATTAACCCTTCACTGGATCAATGAATAAGCAAACAAATTTGACAGTCATACTTTCTAACACTGAGAGACTAACTGAAATGAGTTGGGTGGTCTCCTAAGATGACAGCATTATTTATTTGTTTTAATAAGATTAAGTAAACAAATTCAATGAACACAAGTTCTGGTAAGTTAAAGAAAGCTCTAGCATCACTTCATGGTTGTGGCAACAGAATATCCCTGCACAAGTGGACTCAGAGGAGGTGACACAGACTATTTTACACAGGCTACAAATAGTTGTTTTTTTGTGTGTTTACAATTGCCCAGAGACCTGGGTGTGAGCGGCTGTCCCCTTCCTGCTCCCGAGTCTTCTGGGGCTATCCCTGCTCTCACTTACCACCAGGAGGACACAAACATGTTGAAAAAATACTGCAAGGGATGCTTTTGCACATTCTCTTCTCTGTTTTTAGGTTTTCCTTCAGAAACAAAGGCATCACCTTTGATGTAATTTGAAGAATCTGTTAGTTGGGATCTATGGTTTATCACTAGTTTATCTGAAAAGCAGAGTGTACACAGAGCCTCCAGTAAGGGAACAAAATAAGATGTGAGGTTCATGATTGACTCATGCCATGACAATTTTGAACATAACTGAGAATTGTACTTGAGTTACCCAAATCCTCCTCTCTGAGACAGCCAGGGACACACAGATGAAGGTTAAACTGCTTCCTTTCCTAAGACCTCTCTCATACCCTGGGCCTCTTCCAGGTGGCAGAGAAAGAAAGAGCTCTGGTGGCTTTGACCCTAGTATCCCTTCTCTCCTGGGCTGGCCTTTGGACTAATGGGGAAACCCTCTCTTTGTTATTTGCTCCAGGTGATTTTGCTTATTTGATAGTGATTGGACGCCAATGACGGGAGAGGGCCTCTTCTTTGCCTTCAGGCTGGTATACTCTGTGAGTATGCCCTGTGAAAACTAGCCTCTGGGCTAATTCTGAGCATTTTGCCTGAGCCTGAGCCTGAACCATCTGATTAAGTGGTATTGACAACTGTGTTAGCACACACTGCTCAATACCCATATTCCTCTGACATGGCAACTGGAGGTATCAGGGCGTCAGAGCATCGCTGGGACTGTATTGTAAGAACAATACGTACACCACAGCTACTGTGGCTGCATTAGAACCAACTTCCACAAGAGCAGAAACTGTCTTTTTCACCTCTGTTACCTATAGGAACTTGAATGTGCCTGCTGCACCGATGATACCCAACAGATATTGCTGTTGCTAATAAAAGAATAATGGAATCCAAGGCTGCAGTAACAGCGGTTCTTATTTAAGACGGAATCATGATGGAAGCTGAAAACACACAGGGGGCATTTGCTAGATTTGTGCTCAGAGTATACCCTGCTTCTGCCCCTACAACCCACTCTCTCTAGCCCCACCTTCTCCCAGCTTCACACATAAATTTAAATTATAAAAGGAAAGAATCCTGTGGACTGGAGAGGTAAGAGAATTAATGTGTCTCTCTTTTGTGCTTCTCCGGAACTTTGTAATTAACATTTATTTCATAATGCTGCTCTCTGTATTACTGCTTTTGTCTCATTTTCTAGATTATAAGATCCCTTTAGACTATCTCTTGAAAGCTTCCCATCCTTAGCAACTAGTGCGGTATCTGACAGCAGAACATTGCAACAAACTTGTTGGCTCTTCTGGACAGCCAAGGAGAGCCTAATGACACTTAGTAAGAAGGCTCAGAAATTGTAAGCCAAAGTTAGTGGGGATCCAAACTTTCCTTTTTCTTTATCATCGGACCTTTTCTCTCTTTTTTCAACACGAGTAATGTTTGGTAGGTCTGCCAAAGACTAGCAACTCGGGTCTCTAGTCTTATTACTTGTCTCTTTTGACGTAAAAGCCCCTGGGATCTGGTTAATGCAGTATTAATATTTCTATTTCGTTGGCTGATACACTGGAAAACTTTCTATTAAATAAAAAGTGCCCAAGATATAATGGGTGAGATTGTCCCTGACAAGGGGTTGGGCCAGTTAGACCAGTAGATGGAAGAACACTACGGGACTCTAACAGACCTGGTTTATGAACAGGAAGCCAGGCCAGCAATCCTAGCTGGAAGTCAATATCAGGGAAAGAAAGACTTCTTCTAGGGGTGCCTGGGTGGCTCAGTGGGTAAAAGACTCTGCCTTCGGCTCAGGTCATGATTCCAGGGTCCTGGGATGGAGCCCTGCATCGGGCTCTCTGCTCAGCAGGGAGCCTGCTTCCCCTTCTCTCTCTGCCTGCCTCTCTGCCTGCTTGTGATCTCTGACAGATAAATAAATAAAAAATCTTAAAAAAAAAAAAAGAAAAGAAAGACTTCTTTTAGGTTCGGAGGGTTGTCCTAGAGGTAGAGTCTGTTGTACTGGATGTTAGGTTCATAGGATGTGGTCAGTTGGTCAGGGAACATAGGTCTATCCACACTCAGAATAGGCAATGAGAAAGTCCTTTACATCAAATCTCCAAAATGCACAGCAGGACACTTACAATGCCCTTTGCTTTCTTTTCTGCAAATAAGTTTATATTGGTGATATGTTTTATCTCTTCCCCCACATTAAAAATTACTTTCAGGGAAGGACAGGGTCCAATCTACTTATTGTCTACAGCCTGTATGTTATTACCACAAATCTTACATGTGGATTGTTAGTAAGTTGTGGATTTTATGCTCAGATGTATTGGGTAGGTGTCTTATGGAAGAAAGTCTGTTACAGCTCTACCTTTTTTTTTTTTTTTTAAGATTTTATTTATTTATTTGACAGACAGAAATCACAAGCAGGGGGGTGCCTGGGTGGCTCAGTGGGTTAAAGCCTCTGCCTTCGGCTCAGATCATGATCTCAGGGTCCTGGGATTGAGCCCCGCATTGGGCGCTCTGCTCAGTGGGGAGCCTGCTTCCTCCTCTCTCTCTCTGCCTACTTGTGATCTCTGTCAAATAAATAAATAAAATCTTAAAAAAAAATTACAAGCAGGCAGAGAGGCAGGCAGGGGGTGGGGGGAAGCAGGCTCCCTGCTGAGCAGAGAGCCTGATGCAGGGCTCGATCCCAGGATCCTGGGATCATGACCTGACCCGAAGGCAGAGGGTTAACCTACGGAGCCACCCAGGGGCCCCACAACTCTACATTTTAATAATCAAGCAGCATCAGGTAAATAAAAGGTGCTTAAAAATAAAAGGGCTTCAAATTCCTTAGGCAGTTGCTCAGCTTCAGTTCTCCATTTGAGACGTTTGCTGTATTTACAGAGCACGTGGACACTACTCCAGTCATTGTCTGCAGTTAGACTAGCCCTTCTTGTGATCTTAACACAGCTGTGCTCTCTGTAGGGCAACTGTGTGCCTGCCTCAGTTTCCACATGACTGAGCCCCTTGGGGCAGGGGCCATGCTTTCGACCTATGCCTCTGACCAAGGAGAGCATTAGGCCCTCAGAATTTCCCATAAATTAATGGGAATTTGGGGTTCATTAATCAAAGGGCCACTATCTGCTTTCCTAGCAATGTAGTTACTTCCAGCTGGTACCAGAAACATTTGATGTTTTGACAAACATCAAAAGTACCAGTAGCATTTTAACAGTAGGACCCTTTCCTCAACTTGTCACAGGGACTTGCCCTCAGGTTTCCTGACTTACTCGTTATTGCGGTTTGCTGTCTCCTAACTCACAATGGAGGTTCTACTATTTTATAATATTGATATAAAGGGTCTGTTCTCACTGAAGACAAAAACAGCCTTTGCTTCAAGGAAGACATAGAGGTGGTCCACAGACACTTGGAAAGATGCTTAACATCACTCATTTTCAGGAAAATACAAATTAAAGCCACAACGGGATATCATCTCAGAATGACTATAATAAGAAACACAAGTAACAATAAGTGTTGGCAATGATATGGGGATAAAGGAATCCCTATGCACTATTGGTGGAAATGCAAACCAGTGCAGCGACTGTGGAAAACAGTATGGAGGTTCCTCAAAAAGTTAAAAATAGAACTACCATATGATGCAGGAATTCCACCACGGGGTATCTATACAAAGAAAACAAAAACACTAATTTGAAAAGATATAGGTACCCCTATGTTTACTGCAGCATTGATTACAATAGCCAAATTATGGAAGTAGCCCATGTCCACTGATAGATGAACAGATAAAAAAGATGTGGTCTCTATATGTATATGATAGAATATTACTCAGCCATAAATAAATGTTGTTGCCATTTGCAACAACATGGATGGATATAGAGTATATAATGTAAGTGAAATAAGTCAGTCAAAGAAAGATAAATCCCATGTAATCTCACTCATATGTGGAATTTGAGAAACAAAACAATAAACAAAGAAAAATGAAACAGGCCAAAAAACACTCATAACTATAAAGAACAAACTGATAGTTACCAGAGGGGGTTTGAGTGGGGGAGTAGGTAAAACAGATGATGGGGATTAAGAGTACACTTACATTAAAATAAAAAGAGTACACTTACCATGATGAGCACTGAGTAATGTATAGATTTGTTGAGTCACTATATTGTACTAATATATTGAAACTAATATAACACTGTATTTCCTTTTAAGATTTTATTTATTTATTTGACAGAGAGAGAGACAGCAAGAGAGGGAATACAAGCAGGGGGAGTGGGAGGCAGAGAAGCAGGCTTCTCAAAGAGCATGGAGCTGGATGGGGGAGATTCGATCCCAGGACCCTGGGATCATGACTTGAGCAAGAGGTAGACACTAAAAGACTGACCCACCCAGGTGCCCCAACACTGTACGGTAACTATACAAGAATTAAAAAGAATAAAGGGTCTTTTTCATTAGCATAGGCAATAATGAATCAAGTACAGTCATTAAAAACAAATAGGACACAAATTATCTACAAAAAAGATTCTGAAAATACCTAATATGCAGTCCATTAGAGCAAATAGGGATCTTTCTTTCTAGATGAAATACTTTGAAAGAAAATGTAATTCATAAAAAATGTTTTGGAAAGGCTAGTATTATCAATATCAAGTGCTGATGAAAGCCTACACAGACTAATATTCCTCATTATTTCATACGTAGGTTTAAATTTTTCTAAATTTGTTTCCGAATTAAATTAACCAATAATTAAAATCAAACTCATTTCAAGTTATTTTCCTTATGCTATGAATGTTATCCATATATGAATCCATGGTCCCAAAATCTTAGAGCAACTCATTCCCATGCCTTCATACATTATACAGATAAGTAACATTCTTAGGTTTTGCATTCAGTCACTTTGGATTTAATACGATGCTACAAAAGCTAGAGAGAGCAGTAGGAAATTAAAAACAAAGTTATGGAGAGTACATGCTTAATAAAAGTAAGGACAAGAAGGAGAGAGAGATAGGATAAAACAATGATAGATGAATGGATATGGGGAGGGAGAAAGGGAATGAGAATGAGAGAGGGAAGCTGAGGACCTAATGAAGGACAGAGGGAAAAAATAATCCAGTGAGCACATCAATTGATCCCCCAGCGGGTAAGCTGGCCTCTCTTCATGCCTGCGCTCAGTACTTTATGGTCTAACATAAAGCTTTACCACAGGCCATTGGCAATCTTGCTCATCCTAATATCCACTCCTGGCAGAGGCTGGACACCTGTTGTCTAACTCAGTGAGGCCAAGCAGTGTCTGCCAGCCCCACAGACCACTCTGTCCTTTGGCCTGGGACAGCCTTCTCTGGGGAGTCTCTGCGGCTTTGGCCCCTTGTCCCTGTGGCATTAATTACCTGCCTTCGTAGTCATGTAGGCTTTAATAACGTCAGGCGTTATCACTGAAAAGTACTGCAACCTGAATTTTAAGTTTGGTATTTCAATTTCCATACCTTATGAATTCTCACGGATTTTGTTAGTTCAGTGGTGAACTTAGATTTTTCATCCGCACAATAATTTCTTCCATATTATTCATTAGGTAATTATAAAAACAACATTTCCCCTTCTATGGCATGAAAAGGAAATGAAACCAGTCTTCCCACACTATCAAAATATTAATTTTCCCCTTAACTGAATCTGTTTCTCAGCAAGTAACACCTCCCATTAATGGAGCATTTCCTATGTGCCAGGGACTGAGCCTGCAGCTTTGCATGGATCTCTTTTTAAACCCTCATAACTACTCTTCCCCATGACTGCCACAGATGAAGAAAAGTAGGTGCAAGGTGGTACGAGCACTTGCTAAAGTCCACAAAGTTAGTCAGTGGTAGAACCAAGCTAATAAATTCATATATGAGCCTCCTGGGTTTCATTTGCCAGTTAGCCCCCTATTCTGCCTCTGCAAGTCATCCGATTATAAAGATAGCCTAAGTTATGTTTTCTTTGAATACTCTGTTCTCAGATGAAATTGGTGAAATGTTTGACAAATCTTATTTTTCTCATAAAGGGATATATTTGTAATAGGATTCACTTTTTTTTTTTTTTTTAAGATTTTATTTGACAGAAAGAGAGCTGAGAGCCGCGAGCAGGAAACACAAGCAGGGGGAGGGAGTAGGGGAGGAAGAAGCAGGCTCCCTGTGGAGCAGGGAGCCCGATGCTCCATCCCAGAATCCTGGGATCATGACCTGAGCCGGAAGGCAGAAGCTTAAGGACTGAGTCACCCAAGCGCCCCAGGATTCCCTTTCTTATGAATAATTTTATCTAAAATGTTTTTCTGTTGTGTTATTGCAATAGCCACTGAAGAGAGGAGAAGGCCCCCTCCATAATTATGTACATAATATGTACATAATTGTAGCTACCTAGTTAAAATGAAGTGTAGGTTGTTGAAAACCTAAGGCAAAGAAAGGCTGTTTAATTTTTTCCACTCCTACATTTTTAGGATCAGGAATGAGGTCCTTTGCAATACCATTTAGGCTGTATCCGCCTGGGTAAAATGAAGTGTAGGTTTGTTCCAATTATTGAAATAATACTAGCAAGAAATTTATGTCTCTGTTAATAAGAGAAAATGTTTGCTTTATTTATTTTGGTGCCTATATTCTTAAGATTCCCAAGCTAACTGCCCAGCTCTTCCCTTCAATTTGCTTGTATAGATAAGGGATGCCAAAGCTGGTAACATTTTTGCTGGGGATGTGGGGGTAGGTAGGGGAAAAAGAGAAGAAATACATGCTTTTATGGAGGGACTATTGTTTCTCTCTGGCCAATACTATGGGATCATGAAGAAATTGTCTATGAGCTATAAAAATTCTTTTAAAAGGTGGGTACAGAAGCTCTTCCCTTTCTTTGGTTTTCAAAATGATATGGACAATACTGTGTTACTTTATCTCCCAGAAGGGAGAAAAAGTGAAGGAAATGACTGTAAAAGTTCCCAGTTTTTTTCAACAGTTAAGAAGAAGACATAGCAAGATGGGATCTTCTTAAGTGAAAATTTCCCAAAGTCCCAAGGAAAAGGGAAAAACTGCAGGAGAGCTTTAAGAACCGCAAGACTTGGGTTTTTGCATCTTGTCAGAAAATCCACACTGTTAGTAAAAGCTGAGGGAAGGCCTGGCACAAACCTGACTCAGCAGAGAAATGCCACCCACAGTCAGCGACGCGGCTTCCGCAGTGGCTGAGCTGCCCTGTTTTCTCTGGAGGCTTCCCCAGCCTGGCCAACACATGAATCTCTTAGATGGGAAACTGAGTTTTTTGAAAATTGAAATTAAACAAAGTTGTATAACATTTAAAAGAAGTTTACAATTATGACACTTGGCTTTTTACATGGCTTTAAAGTCAATTTTCTGTTGAATAAATAATATTAACCACACATTAACCAGCTAATAGTTTTAAAATGCCCCAAACAGCCATCACCATCATTCTGAACAGAATCCCACTTCTTTTTAAAGACCATGGTTAAAAGATGAGGGGAAACGGTACCATTAAAAGAGGAAGCAAACCAGGTTCAGAGTCGGTTTCCATGAGGTAATGCACACTATTGACTAATGGCCAGAGGAATCCAATCTATACTGAGATGAAGTATGAAGTTAAGGCAGGTGCTGGGAGAAGTTAGAAGCCCCCACCCTCAACCTCCACCTCCACCTCCTTGCGTTACTTTATTGCTGAAGGCAAAGGGACAGATAGAAATCAATGAGCCTGTTGGTCTGACACAGGAACTTGTGCACAGTGAGATGGAAGTTATATATCTGAGTTCATCTGCTGGAAATTGCCAGTCTCACATTAACTACATGTGTTACATGTACATATCTGTATGTGTGTGTGTGAGTGAGCAGGTGTGTGTGTTTGTGTGTGTGCCCACACAAGCTTGAGGCTAAGAATTTTGAAAGGATCTTCAGAATTATTTCTGGATCGATACAGTTCTGCATAGCTATTTTTATCTTTTTTTCGTCCAGAAGGAAATATTTCGATTTCGTAATTTAGACCCCAGAAAAGTTAGGTTGTTTTATTGTGGTATGTCTGCAAACTGAATGACGGCTTCTAATAGAAAACAAATTTATTATATTTTTCTCTAATATAAATACAATCTCTCATACTTGTATGAACGCAGTTGTGGAATGCTCTGAGTTTCCCTTCTTCTAATGTTGAGCAGCAAATACTTTGATCTCCATTGCCAGACATCAGGTGTAGAGTTCAGAACTATAAATTTGCTGTACCTCCTATCAGTAAAAGTAAGGCTCTGACGGTCATCCTTCCTCAAACCACAGTTCATCTTTGCTAAATCTTCAGAGTACAAAATAGGTGTGGTTCAGAACAGAGTCAAACAAACATCAGTGGTTCAGAAATGATATCCTTTCCCCAGTAGCAATATACATTGTGGGTATGTGACTGGAATATTTAAAACACCTGTTCACTTGGAACCAAGCCAAATGTATAATGTGTTAGCGTGTCCTTGGCTCACTTCCAAGAGCATGTATCCTTACTGCCATCAAAATACTGAGGGAGCTAGGGCAAAGATACAAGTTAGAAGCAATGTAAGATAGATATATTTTATTATTAACAATATCATCACACTAGACACTGTTGGCTGGCTAGTATTTTAATAAAAATCAATTATTTGTTTTTGTGTCAGAGAAGAAACTGGCAGTGTAGGAACACTTGTCTTAGCTTTGCTAATCACTTTCACTGCCTTAAAATCTTAATCAACCTCCCCCTCCTCCTTCCCTCCCTTCCTCCCCCTACCCTCCCTTTCATTGTCTAACTGTGCTCTTCCCTGGATACACAGTAGTTCAAAGGGAACACCAGGGAATAAATTATATCCTAACTGTATACCAGAGTTCACCAAAAGAACTTGGGCAAGTCCCTCTGACAGAGTTCTGCCTCGTTTTTTTTTTTTTTAATCAGTTCTGTTTTGACTTAACAAAATCGAAGTTTTTGCTTTTCTCTTTTTCCTTAGTTCTAAAATCTGTATACTGAATCTTATCTCTAAAGAATCTCATAACCTCATTACGCAAGAAATAGTTACACATATATGTAACAATTTATAAAATGTGATGTTTTGTTTGAACATAATGAGAAAATACTCTGAAGATTACAATATCCAAGATGTGTATGTGTGTGTGTGTGTGTGTGTGAAAGTAAAAAGTTAAAAATTTTGCCAAATTTACACTTGTAGGAAGAAGCAGGAAAGGAAAGAACATGTTTATGAGCATTATGTGTCCAACATGTGGTAATGGATATAGATGTACATGGTGTAAGTTGATTCTTACAAAAAGACCAAAAGTAAGATTTATCATCACTACTTTACTGCTTAAAAAGCAGAGATCTGGTGGAGGTTTAGAAATCTGCCCCAAAGCATGGAGTTTGTGAAAGTTGTAGAAATCAAGTTTGTTGAAGGCTAAAACTTGTTTGTCCCTTTTTCTATACCACACTGTCTTATGATGAAAAGGCAGTGTGGTATAGATTATCAACCTGACGTGTGAGAGTTGAGTTTTTATACTTGGAAGTATTGTATCCCGAATCCTGACCATTTACTAGTCACTGAAAATGCACATACCCATTAGAAACTTCTGAATTTATAGATTTTGATTTCTTCTTCAATTTAATCTAAGGAAAATTATATAGTTTAAATATAACTCCTGAGATTTCCATAATTTGGTCCTTTAACATATGTGACAAATAGTCCTTAGCCAGAGAAATGCATGTGCATATTATCAGCACACTGAAATTGTATGCATATTTCAAAAACAACTGGTTTTATATTATGATTATCATATAATCATAATTATATTATCATATAGTCATAATTATATTATGATTATCATAGGTGTTTATAGAATGATGTAATGGTTTAAAATACGTAAGTGTAATGAAAAGTTACAGGATTTTTAGGAGGCACACACATACATATGTTACTATAACAAAATAACTTGGCATTTCCACTTTTTAGAACTAAATTGCTCCCATTTACAGATACTTATTCTTACTTTTTCCAGTAGAATTTTCCTTAAGCATTGATTGCCATTATGCTATTCTACTGCTTGAGGTCACCCAGTATCTTTCTCATACCTACTGTACTGCATCGAATTCCCTACCAAACATTTAGAGCATCTGATTTGTCTGTCCCTCTCTTCTCCATTTACCTTGCTGTCTTTCTTATAACTGCTGCTGTATGTGAACATTCTATTCATATCAAGCTTTTCATGGCCTTGAACATTTCTTCTTGTGGATCTTTGCATAATTGGTCTTTATTTATTTATTTATTTTTGATTCTATTTATTTATTTGACAGAAAGCTAGAGTGAGGGAGATCACAAAGAGAGAGAGAGAAGCAGGCTTCCTGCTCAGCAGGGCTCGATCCCAGAACCCTGAGACCATGACCTGAGCTGAAGGCAGACGCTTAAAGTACTGAGCCACCCAGGTGCCCCATAATTGGTCTTTTGAAAGATTTACCCACATCCTCTTCTTCAATTTATAGCCATCTTTCTGATCTTCATTTGTTTGAGACTAAAAATATCTACTCATCATTCACCTCTCCTGGCTTTTTAAAAAAGTTTTATTTGAGAGAGAGAGAGAAAAGGAAAAGGAGCAGATGGGGAGGAAATGAGAATCTGAAGCAGACTCCCTGCTCACCACTCAGCCCAACGTGGGGCTCCATTCCACCACGGTGAGACCATGACCTGAGCCGAAACTGAAAGAGCTCAACCCATTGAGCTACCCCGGTGCCCCTCTCCTGACTTTTAAAATTCCACTTCCTAGAGGTTATTACTTGATTTCAAATATCAGGGTATCATTGTCATCATCAGAGTCATCACCAAGAACCTATGTGCCATACCCCAAGCATGTTTATAAATGTTAAAATGCCATACTCCAAGCATTTTATAAATGTTCAATAATTTACTTCTCAATAACTCCATTGTCCAGGTGCTATTATTAACCCTATTTACAAATGACGTAAGAAACAGACAGCCTAAGTAACTTGTCTGGGAAAACACAACCAGTCAGGAGGGGAGAGTAGATAAAAACTTCTGCAGTCTAATTCCAGGCTGATGCTCTCACTGCTATTCTGCTTCCCCCAAATATCTTTTTTTTTAAATGAAGATTTTATTTATTTATTTGACAGAGAGAGATCACAAGTAGGCAGAGAGGCAGACAGAGAGAGAGAGGAGGAAGCAGGCTCCCTGCTGAGCAGAGAGCCCGATGCGGGACTCGATCCCAGGACCCTGAGATCATGACCTGAGCCGAAGGCAGCGGCTCAACCCACCGAGCCACCCAGGCACCCTGCTTCCCCCAAATATCTTACAGTGCTTCTTATGTTGTTTTGTCCTGTTGATTCACATGTGTATTTTCTATCTTAGCTAGACTGTTTTGTGATGTCACTGTATCTGTGTATCTTACAAACTTCCATCTCTCCTACATCATTATGAACTTCTCTACATCCTAGGAATCTAGTAATTATTGCTAGAATAAAAATACCCACAGATAAAACTGGAAGTAAATTTCTAAAATATACATATTGGCAGGTCACTTTTAAATTCGAAGGTAAAAATGGAATCAAACTCTTGCATGCTTCAATAATTCACAAAATAAATCTAATGTCATTTGCTGTTGCTAATGAAATGGCCAAATTAATTTCTTGGTTACTGAGTTTAATAGTTTTTAGCTGTCCTTGTAAGCATTTGATGCATAAAATAAACATACTTTCTCTTGTTTAAACCAATCTGCTTACATTATTTTGACTTCTATTATTGATAAATAATACTCAAATCCCCAATGATTAGGAGGCAGTCAAATCAATATTGGCTGCATAATGCATAAAGGAAGGATACAAATTTTATAGCAAAGAAATTAATTATTAATTTATATCTGTTTACTGTAACGAAAATTCATTGTCAGCTTTTTCTGAAATTTAACACTGTTGAGCCAAAAATCAGTAAATTATATATGAAAATATTACCATTTAACATTAAAATACTGCTAAAACAATCATATTATTTAATGTTTATAAAGGCTATACAATCTGTTATATGTAGTGATCCATGCACTATTCCTCTCTACTGATAGTCTAGCATAATTATTACATCTCATATCGCTATTATATCTAGCAATATTAAATGACTTTTTAGCAATCAAAAATAGCAAATATTTCCATATTACAAAGGTTTTGCTGAAGAATCAGAAATGAATATATCAGAGGTAATTATTTGCAAAGCTGAATTTATCCTGCATAGCACAAATGACTCAACAATGAAAATTTTGTTTAAAATGTGTGCAAATAAAAGGCTTTGTCCCTGGAATGTAGTTCTAAGTGGTTCACTATCTAGGTTGAAAATGTCTATGCAGGGTTGTATGTCCTATTTTTCCATGCCTGCAGTAAAGATACAATATGGGAATTCAGCTTGGTAATTACTAATACACCACACAGACACAATTACACCCTGTATGCTGCATGAAGGAATCACTTGTGGTCTGCGTCTATTACAAAGAGCAGTAGGGGGCCCCCATACAAGACGAAAAAATGCTTTACAAGACGGAAGGAGACCAGAAGAGTCGATGTACACAGATACAAGGACCTTGATTCTTCTAGCAATGATTTAAGGCTCTTTCCATCAATTATCGTCCTTTGTCTCAAGAGTCTTATCACTAGCATCATTACAGGAACTGAACATAACAATGCTCAGGCCCATATAACCCCATGAACTGTGCTGACATTTCCACACCCTGTTGCTATGTTTGACCTGATTATTCAGATTACTTAAGCAAAACAAAATGAAAAAAAAAAAAAAAGTTACCATTATAAAAGTGGCTTATGTACTTTTCTTAAAATGACTTACTTAAAATTCCATTTCTCTAAATTCCTAGCCATCCTACTCTTGAAATGTACTTATGAAGGTAGTTTCTACTCTGATTAAAAAAACAAAAGAGAAAATCTGCTTGGGTGAAAATTCTAATTGTAAGAAAGAGAATAAATATTGGTCTCTCAAGAGGATATACACTTAAGAGAATTCCTGTATCTAAGGGAGTTAAACTGATTTCTCTAGCTACATGAGTCACAGGAATAACTTTCTGTGAAACTTTAAAGTTTTGAGTTTAATTGCAAGCAGTAAGCAATTTTTATTGTAACAGTTTTCTCCTAATTATTACATGATGTACATTATTTTACAATACTTTCTTTTAAGATGCTTTTTAAAAATATATCTAACAATTATGAATTTTTAAGACCTTAAGAAAGTCAGTTATGGCAGCTTGTCAGGTTCTGTGAAACAAAGCCTTGTCTTTCAGAAAATGTTTACAACCTATGAGAAAAAAAAAAAATGTATCCTGGGGCTAAAATGTTTATTGGCACCTCGAAGTCTGAAGAGAGAGTCAGGCCTGTGGTTTTTTGAGGGCACTTTATCATCGCCCGCATTCTCAAAGGTTTCTCTGAATGAATAGAACTGGATTACTCAGCCTTCTATTCCACGCCTATTCCTCTCCATTTTCCTTGGCACGACTGAGAGCCAGGCTATTTTTAGTTAGGCAGTTTTCTATTTTTAGACAACTACCAGTTAGAAGACATTTGTTAGGAAAAAATTTAAAAACACACACACACACAAAGGGAGGAGGGAAAGAAGCTTCTCTTCACATATTGTAAAGCAGCCTTCAACCTGTAACTCCAGGCATTTCAGCTGCTTTCAATCTTGGAAAAATAAAGAAAAATTCAGAGTTCAGGGTTTTAAAAATAAACCTACCCTCTGGCAAACAGACCAAAATACAACAAGCTGTTACTATGTGAAACAGTGACTACAAAAACAAAGAACATTCTCCAATGATTAAACTGCGAGAAAAGTTGTAGAACGATTAGGTTATAAGAATGTTACACAGGCATGTAACAATTTTCCAGCCTCTTGGCCAGATGTATCATGTTTTAGAATTCACAGAGAGGTGGGAGAAAAACCTCATCTGTAAAGTTAAACCAAGGATGTGGGATGTAATCTTAAGGTTTCCATTCTTAGCACCAGAGAACCTTTTATCAAACTTAAAGGCAATTATATTCACTGCATTTTCCTAACATTTGTATTCTATAGATTTTCTCTAAAATTATAACCACATGTTTACAGAGAAGCCATATATTAAAAAATTCAATGCCAACCAGAAACTAAAATATAGGCTGCTACACAGTATACATGTACACGTAAATGTGTGTGTATGTGTATGTGTGTGTCTACACTATTACCTTTATTAGTCTCGCTTTTATTTTAATTGGGAATGAATGACTTGCAGATTGATTTAGCCTATCAGCTTATCTACTGATCAATCAAAGTCATAGTTTCACCTATAACTACTATGAGATGTTTTCAAGTGCTCACAGTTGCAATTACTTTCTTTGGCCTCAGATACCACACTGCACTCCCTGTGCTTTGGTTTAGACTGCTGGAGAAGGCTGTCACAGAGGCATCACCAATAACTAGAACAATGTTTGGAACATGGTCTTTATGTTCATCAATATCTGCTGAATGAAAGAACAAATCCTGAGTATGTTTTTCCCACACTGGACAATTGGCCCTGGAGGGTGGTGGGCACATCATCACCACTGTCATATTTCCCACTCACCTTGCACATAAGAGAATATTTCACAAATATTTGGGGAAAAGAAAATCCACAGGCCTTTGTTCTATAAATTCATATGAAACAACTTATATAAAATACCATTATTTATATAAGGATGGTATACTTAGGGTGCCTGGGTAGTTCAGTGGGTTACACCTCTGCCTTCGGCTCAGGTCATGGTCTCAGTGTCCTGGGATTGAGCCCCACATTGGGCTCTCTGCTCAGCGGGGAGCCTGCTTCCTCCTCTCTCTCTGCCTGCCTCTCTGCCTACTTGTGATCTCTCTCTCTCTCTCTCTCTCTGTCAAATAAATAAATAAAATCTTAAAAAAGAAGAGAATAGTATACTTACATACTTATTAATGTAAAATGTTAGAGATTTATTCTCAGATTAAGAACTTGCTGCTTCTCTCTCCTTTGGTTAAACAAGTTTTATCACCTAAACTTTCCCCTTGATGTTGAAAATAAAAACACCTTATGTAACTTAACAGTTTACAATGGACTCTGACATCTTTTATGGCCTGTAATCATCACAACAGCATGTGAGGAAGTCTGGGTCAGGGTCGACAATACTGACTCAGAGCAGAACCTGAAGTCAAGATGGTTAAATAACTTGCCCCAGGTCAGAGAACTAGTGTGTGATGTTGCTATAACTAGAACTTAATTTCTCTCCAAATCTTTGGGGCTTTTGAAGTTCTATTTCTTAAATGTAAAATTTAAAATGGTAACTCTCATGACATTGTTTCAACAACATTCTGCAGCTTTCTTTCCCCCACCCCCAACCATGGTATTCACTGAGAATGACCACATTTTAAGGAGACCCCAGTCATGAAGCCTGGATAAAGATAAAACTCTCACATTTCCATTGAGGAGAAATCAGAAGAAGCCATGTGTGTGTGTGCTCTTTCTTTCCTCATGTGCAAGTCCAGAATTGACCAGCTTGTTTCTCTTTCCTTACGATTCTTCTTTACTATCCCTTCCTCCATTTTCTCTTATCCCTTAGGGAAATCCCAGCCTTGGTGTTCCCTCTCACCTCACTCCACAAAAATCACATTTATCTTAACAAATGTTCTACTCCTGGGAATAAACACTGACTGAGTGGCTCAGCTTTCCTGACTGGGTTTCTGTGCCCTGACCCAGACCCTGACACACAACGGACATGGAGTAAACATCTGCTAAGAAACAAAAGATGAAATGGCTGCATGCATCCTCTCCGGTTGACAGGCCCTTTCTTAGGTGTATCCATCAACCATCAAGCAATCATGTTATGAACAAGAGCACTGGATTTGCCAATTCCATCCCTGACAGCAGTGCTGCCCAGGGGAAGGTTTCTAAGGTGATAAATATTTCTACACCTGTCCTGACCAATATGGGATTCCCCATCACATGTGGCAATCAAGTACTTGCAATGTGGCTAGTGAGACTGGGAACTGAACTTCTATTTATTTATCTTTTTAAAGATTTAATTAATTATTTTATTTTATTTTATTATTATTTTTTTAAAGATCTTATTTATTAATTAGTTAGAGAGAGAGAGAGAGAGAGCACAGGCAGACAGAGAAGCAGGCAGAGGCAGAGGGAGAAGCAGGCTCCCTGCCGAGCAAGGAGCCCGATGCGGAACTCGACCCCAGGACGCTGGGATCATGACCTGAGCCGAAGGCAGCCGCTTAACCAACTGAGCCACCCAGGCATCCCAATTAATTATTTTAGAGAGTGAGGGTACTCGCACTGGATTGGGGAGAAGTATAGGAGGATGGAGAGGGAGGAGGAAAGAATCTCAAGCAGACTCCTTGCTGAGCTTAGAGCCCAATGGAAGGCCTGATCTCACTACCTGGAGATTATGACCTGAGCAGAAACCACGAGTCAGACACTTAACTGACTGAGCTACCCAGGAGCACCTAGAAGCTGAACTTTCATTTTATTTTTTCGAAGATTTTATTTATTTATTTGACAGAGAGAAAGAGACATCAAATGAGGAGATCTGGCAGGGGAAGTGCGAGAGGGAGAAATAGGCTTCCTGCAGAGCAGGGAGCCGGATGCAAGGCTCCATCCCAGGGCCCTGGAATCATGACCTGAGCTGAAGGCAGGCTCTTAACCGACTGAGCCACCCAGGCGCCCTAGAGATGAACTTTTAAATTTTATTTCATTTCAATTAACTTAAATTTAAGTAGCCACATGTTGCTAGTGGCTACCTTATTGATGAATGAAGATCTATATCATTTCATTCTGAAATCTGGTTATATTATCCAAAGAGAATTCACATGACAGAAATGATTGGATCTGTAATTGTCAGGCCATAGGCACTAAATATATCACTTATTTACAGCTGTGTGTAGTAACTCTGAAAGGAGTTTTATTTCGGCAACCACAGAGAGTAGAATTGGTTTTTCGTTGGTAGCTCATTCTCAGGGTAACTCTGACCTTACTTTTTCCTCTCCAAAATGGTTTTATTGAGGTTACACTGATGGCATTTTTTATGACTAAACAGTCATTTGCATGCAACTTCAAAAAATAAATTTTTATCTAATTCAGAAATTCTAGAATAAAAGATACTATCACCAATTCATGTATCAGTTTATTTTGTAATCACGCTTTCTCAGATGTGAGAAAAAACCCCAAATACCCATTGTACAGTTCACTGTTTACAGTATTTCTTACCCTAAAACAGTAGCTCTAAATAGTTACTGAGTTTATTTACTAAAACATAAAGATAAGAGATTTAATTGATAAGAAGAGGCTTTCAGAATCTAATTAACCTCCCAGCTAGTCATTAACTCTATGACCTTTAGAAATAATTGACAGGGAATTTTTTTTGCCTTATAAAGAAACTTCCATTGGATGGCTAAATTTCAGGGTAACAGAGACTACAGTAAATGCTGTTGAGACGTGACTGGATAATATGCAAAATAGCTATTAGTAAAATGAGATGGATTTCCAATAATATAATCTATCCACCCAATCTGTTATACACATTTGCAGCACTTGCCTAATTACAGTCCTTTTAGTGATCAAGTCTAAAGTCTTTTCCCAGAACGTTCTATGAATTATTTGGCTGTGAGAATAAGGAGGAAAGCATGGCAGCCACTATTCTCTGCACCCATAGCACACATGCAAACCAATCATATCACACGTGCCCACCCGCGGTCTGCTTTCAGAATCAGAATCTCCCTCAACACATGTTCCAGCCACTCCCAACTGACAGGTACTCACAAGGACCAGGACCAGGCCAGGAGACGCAGTGTTCATACACAAAGTGTGACTCAACTGAGTAGTGACAGGCCTTTCACATCATACTTCCAAAAATCTAACGCCCTCGCTTTCAAGAATTAGTTTCACCAAATATCACTTGAAAAAAAAAATCTACTTTATGGTATGATTCTAGACCTCAGTAAAGCTACAAAAAAGAAATGTTTAAAAATGTGCTTTCAAACTCCATGCTGGAGAAAACAGCTGTTTGGAAAGGAAAGTCTTGATCTTTGTTGCTCAAAGTTTAGACCACGGACTAGCAGAATCAGCAACAGTATTACCTGGGACTGGTCAAAAACACAGATCTTTGGCTCTGCCCCATACCAGTGAGTCCAAATCAGCCTTTAAGCAAGAGTCCCAGTGATTCAGACTGGACTAGAAGCTTCTCATCTGAGACCCACTGATCCCTCTTGTGAGATCCTCGTCAAAGTACCAACAGGTTGCTTCTCTCTTTCTCAGGAAACAATGTAGGTTGGTCTTTTACTTTCCACCATTACTATAGGTAGTATTTCTATGTGGCCTACTGTGCCTATTTTCTTTTTCTTACACAGCAACAACTTTATTCATCCCAGGTTCACTTGAAAGATTCTCACCTTTATTTTTATTAGAACATATTTGACTTCCACAAGGAAAACTTGGTAAAGTTTAATTTTATTTATACTATAATGATTACCAGTAAGTTCTTTTATACATACGTATGTATATACACATACGTATATATACACAAATATGTGTGTGTATGTGTATGTGTGTGTGTATAAAATATTTATTGAATGTCTACAATGTGCCATTCATTGAGATGGCCGTTGGAGTTAACGGCAATAAATAAAACATCATTATGTCTTTCAGGGAAGCAAAAAGACTTAGAATAATAACTTTTAAAAAATTCAGTGAGGAGGGTGCCTGGGTGGCTCAGTGGGTTAAAGCCTCTGCCTTCGGCTCAGGTCATGATCCTGGGGTCCTGGGATAGAGCCCCGCAGCAAGCTCTCTCCTCAGCAGGGAGCCTGCTTCCCCCTGTCTCTGCCTGCCTCTCTGCCTACTTGTGATCTCTGTCAAATAAATAAATAAAATCTTTAAAAAAAATTCAGTGAGATAACTGAAATAATAAATATCATTTGATTAAAAGACTTATCATCTTGTATTCTGACTGTAGGCAGGACTCTGGAATTGTTCCTAAAACTTCACTTTTGACTACTCCACGGTGATATATTCAGTAACCAATCCTGAGGAAGTAAGGATGTTCTGCTCTTTGATACCTGATTTGATACTTCTAAGGCCAAACAATGCTACCTTTACTGAGGTGCTACCAATTATGGTTCCAATATGTTGTCCAACATCAAATTCCACATGCCATGAAATCTGTACATATCACTAAAAATTGACTATTAAGATCCAGGCTAAATATTTTTCCCCTTTCACTTTCAGATACTGGGCGGGGTGGGATGGGGGGACTCTAAAACAAGAGAACTTTGGTTTGCTCCAGTGCAAGAATGATCATGTGAAATAATGATGATAAACTGGTGGTGATTAGTAATGACAAAGAGGTTACATTAGTGAGAAAAAGGCTGTATTTTGAAACCTACTGTCTTTTCTACTATTAAATAATTCTCTGCCAACTGTTAGTACCAATGCCTATACACCATGAGAGCCGTGCAGTAACAGAGAGGAAATTCAGTTTTATTGCCTTGTGCATATAACTTGAGTAATCTAACATGTACTTTATTTGTTCAGCAATGATGTTCTTAATAAATGAGATGTGAAGCAGCTTTTCATGTTCACAAAACACATGTAAATTAAGCAAAAATCTTGTTTTAAAAAGAAACACATTTTTATATATAAGGTTTGATATATAAAAATCCACATGGTAGTCATGACAAATATGAATATACTTTTAGGCCCATTTCTTCTCTTAGACTTTGGGGAATAAAGATAAATGTGATTTATAGGTACTAGTAAAAGTCTTCTAAAGATATATAGACAAAAATGAACATTACAATTTAGTAGAAATTTGCAAAACCTTGTTTTTACAAAATCATTTTTCCCCTTTTTCTTGGAAGCCTCGACACTGAAGGTTTAAATCCTTTATGGAATATACTAATTCTTCATTTTTTTCACTGCTATCTATTGAAAAGCAATTATATACCTGATTTAACAGAGGACAGGATAGAGCTACTGAGCTACCTGCAGTAAGAGCTATTTTAATTATATTTTATAGTATCCTAAGAAAATTTTTTAATGGACTTCAAGAATATTAATTTTCTAAGTTCCTTCATAAAGAAAAAACCTGCTTTTCTGAAGAAATGAAATTACTAATTATAAAGTTAAATACTGGTTCATGTTGCCTCAAGTAAATTTAAAATAGTAACAAGAAAGCTTCCGTTCACAAGCTTCACATTTAAAAAAAACAGCACACACTGCCTAGCTCCTTGTCAGGCTGGACAATTTGCAAGTGCTTTCTGACCAGGTAGTAAGTCTACCTATTGACTCTGTGGTTATTGGTTTAGGGGTAAAATATGTTTTTAGTTTTACACTGAGTGTTTAGCCCCAAATTGGTGTCTCTCATAATGAACATTTATGCTCTGGATTCTAAAATCTCATGGTTACACAGTTCTTTACTTCTGAAATGCACTCCTCAAATATTATATTGAAGAACTAATCTTGGTGGTAACTTGAGAATGCAATTAGTTTAAAATGCCTCTCTTCTCACATTTCAATCTAGACCAGCCCTGTTGCATGGAACTTTCTGTGACAATCAATGCATGTTGTATCTTCCCTGTCCTATCTGGCAGTCGCTAGTTGCATGTGGTTACTGAGACCTTGAAATGTGGCTAGTGCAAATGGGGAACTGGACTGGACATCTTATCTAGTTTTAATTCATTTAAATGTGAATTGTCATGTATGGCTAATGGTCACTGTATTAGCATAGATCTGGATTTAGTTTCTGGATTGTGCTTTGGTAAAATTTGCTAAATTTTAATGAAGTTTCATTGGAGCTATAAAAGCATTTTTCATATTTTAGGTTTGTGATAGTATGCTATATGATAATCACTTGGACATACCCTGTTATTAACTGTTTTATTAAACTGTCTCCCTCTGTTTATTTATTCTACAAATACATTCTGAGGGTCTGATACTCTCTAGGCCTCACATGAAGTTCTGGTGATATAATGGTATACAAAATGTACACAGTCCCTCCCCTTCAGGAGTTTAAAATCTACTGTGGAACAGGCAACCAGATAATATGGTGCCTTTTTTTTTTTTTTAAGAATTTATTTATTTGACACAGAGAGAGAACACAAGTAGGCAAAGAGGCAGGCAGAGAGAGGGGGAAGCTGGCTCCCCGCTGAGCAGAGAGCCCAATGTGGGGCTCGATCCCAGGACCCTGAGATCATGACCTGGCCGAAGGCAGAGGCTTAACCCCTTGAGCCATGCAGGCACCCCATATATGGTGCTTTGATGGAGAAAACATAGTTCTAACTCTAATACAGAAAAAAACGCTACCACGAGATAAACAGGACAGTTCAAGGATGGCTTTCCAAAAGTATAATTGGGACCTGCCTTGAATGAAGGAAAAATAAAAGCCAAGAAAAGGCCTAGTAAGGAGTGTTAAAGACAAAACAAATCAGGTTTGGAGAAGCTGAGGAAAATAAACATGTTTTGGTGGCTCAAATATAGGATGGCGGTGGTAGGGGGAGGGAAATAGCAAAGGGGGAGGCTGGAGAAGAAGATAAAAACAGGGGCCAGATCATGCATGGCCTTGTGAGCAATCTTAAGGACCAAGAGTCCTTGAGGGCCTTGTTTATGTTTGTATCTCTAGGCATTCCAAAGCACATACCACATGGCAGAGATTCAACCAATCTTTGTTCATTGAATGCATAAAAATACAACAAATAACCAGACAAATAAGTGAATGTGCTTTTACTCTTAAGTACCCATGATGCATATCAAGAAGAGCACCTGTTATGATGAGCATCAGATGTTGTATGTAAGTGACGAATCACTAAATTCTACTCCTGAAACTAATATTACATTATATGTTAACAAACTGGAATTTAAATAAAAACTTGAAATGAAGAAAAAAAAAGAAGCCCATGGAAAGAGCCATATGTTACTTCGTTGCAAAAAAAGTACCCACATTTAATATACATCTATAAAGCACACATACAAATAATTTTATCTCCCCCACTATGTATTTTTTTTAAGCAGGCCCCATGCCCAATGTGGAGCCCAATGTGAGGCTCCAACTTATAACCCCGAGATCAAGACCCAAGCTGAGAACAGGAGTCAGAAGCTCAACTGACTGAGCCACTCAGGCATCCCTTATATATCTATATTTTGTAATACAGAGTATAAAATTGGAACCTACTCAATTAGTTTAGATACAATGAAAGCTCAAGTAAAATACACAGATTTTCATATTTTATATCTATTTCCAAATTTGATAACACATGGTTTGTAAAAAAGTCCATTTCCACTATTTGTAGCATTTGGTTTTCAACAAAAATTATACCCCTCAATTTTCACCAAACTATGCAAAAGTAGTTAGCTTATTGATAACCTCCAGGAGCATTGTGAAACAATAAAATTTATAAGCTATTCCCAGTTCTAATTCAGGCCTTAATTATTACCATGCAAGGAAACATTTTGGTGGAACAACTGTTCTTAGAATTCTTTAAATCCAAACAAGATTCAGATGACAGAAAATAAAATTTCATGTAAATATCATCTTTCTCTCTTATCTTCCTTTCTCCCTTTCTTTTTCTTTCTCTATTTCATACACACACACACACACACACACACACACACACCACACACACACACTCTTCTTGCTAATTTGTGCATCTAAAAAAAAAAAAGGTAATCCTTCACTGAGACAACTGTAAATCAAAGATTTCTTTTGCAGGGGTTATGTCCATCTTTTTTGATTTCCTAGGGAGCCACAGAGGGCCCTGTTCTATTCCCCTTCCACACTTAGTCCTTGACTACTGGCCCAGACTAGATGACAAAAGAATCACTGAATCACTGAGGGGCAACAGCCTCCCTCCTGGCCAGGTGCTAAGCGACACTCTCATATGGGATTTTTGGTTAGAAAATGTGTTTGATATGGAGGTAACCTGTCTGGGACTTCTGTCACTCCAAGGACCACTTGCAATGATCTGTGATCAATGACTTGTTGCATGACTTTTGATCAATTGTTTAGCTTATGTCTTCCTTTGAGCTGCTTGTATTACATTAATGAGGGCTCCTTAGCCCTCCAACTGTTCCCAAGCTGCCTTTTATATATGTTCTATATCCTTAACAAGAATGCCTGTCTTCTGCTGTTTCAGAATCCCTTGTACAGTGCTGAATATAAGCTGACACTTGCTAAATCATTGTTAAGAGAAGGATGGCCTGAAAGCGTGTCCTGTGGGCCTTGCATTCTTCAGGTCATCTTGAATTGCTCAACGCCACATCTTTTAGGAATAGAGCCCAACATCAACTGTGAGGGTAGAATGGCAAAAGGGAACCAGGAGTGGAGCTAAGACAGTTGGAGGAGATGAAGGGGAGAGTTCCCTTAATATCATCAGAATCCCTACTTAATTTCAACAGCCTTATAAGCCAGCATTTTGAGTAAATACCCAGTATACTTGTCATATAGTAAAATAAAATGGACTTTCTTCAAAGGAAGCGCTTTTAATACAGTAACTGTTTTTGTTTTTTTAAAGCAATGGATTAAAAATTTAACACATTTACTAAATCTGGCATATTTATATATTGTATCTAAACAGATATTCAAGCTGCATTATAATATAATAATAAAAAAACCTATCTCAGTCTGTCTATTAAGTCTTTGTCTTTGTGCCATTGTTAACAGTAGTGCTAATTATCAAGCAAAGACATGATAATTACGCAGAGCTTTTTTGCTAAAAGAAGGAATCTTTTTCAACACCCACACGCTGCACAATTTCCTATGACCCTGTAACACTACTCTAGTATGGCCCAGAAATTTGTATTTTGGTCTAAATGCTGGGAATCATATTATTTCTCTCTCTGTGCCAATCTTTTTCTCTTGTGAGTAAACTGTTTTTGGAAGGTTAAGGGAGAGAGATAATGGTCCAAATGGGAAATATAAAACTAATGACCCTTCATGAAACATATTATGCTCCTCATTAAACTTACGCAGTTAAATGTATTCCATTAAATTAAAATAAATAGGATTTAAAATTTTACCCAGGAGTAGTAAACTACCTTAACTCTCAACTTTGTGTTAGATTCATTCTAAGGATGGATTCCTCAAATCCCTGATGTATCCCAGTTTCTTAGCCTCTAAAACAATTTATATCTTTTTTTTTTTTTTGGAGGGGAGGGGCCGTGGGATAGGGAGAGAGAATCAAGCAGGCTTCATGCCCAGCACAAAGCCTGATGTGGGGTTTGATCTTACAACCTTGAAATCATGACCTGATTTGAGATCAAGAGTTGGATGCTTAACGGACTGAGTCACTCAGGTACCCCCAACACAAATTATGTCTCAGGGCTGCAGAGGTTTTCAAACTTAGCGTATGAAAGAATTACTTGGGAAACTTGTTATAAATGCAGTTTTCCATCCAGATTCTGTCTTCTCCACCAACTATTTCAAGAGTAGTGATTTCAATGAGCTGTACTTAGAAAAATACTCTACGTGGGGAGTTACGTTAATTTTATTAGGCTTGGGGATCCCTCTTACTTCTTCCTCATTTATCTCTGTTATTACTAAAATGGAAAAGTGAAATAGATGAAGAATGTGTGATTCAGCCATCCCTAGGTTTTGTCCAGGAGCCCCAGACTGTCTTTTTGAGAGATTCAGAGCTTTACTGAATTAAATGCAAGATAACAGAGCTGCTGCTTTACTCTCTTTTAAAAGTATTGCTTTTTTTTTTTTTAGAATTTATTTATTTATTTGACAGAGATCACAGGTAGGCAGAGAGGCAGGCAGAAGGAGAGAGAGGAGGAAGCAGGCTCCCCGGTGAGCAGAGAGCCTGATGCGGGGCTTGATCCCAGGACCCTGAGATCATGACCCAAGCCAAAGGCAGAGGCTCAACCCACTGAGCCACCCAGGCACCCTAAAAGTATTGCTTTTTAAAGAATTGTGTTGCAAAGGGCTTTCAAATTCAATGCCTTCATTTTTAAGATGAGGACACTTCAGGGCGCCTGGGTGGCTCAGTGGGTTAAAGCCTCTGCCTTTGGCTCGGGTTGTGATCCCAGGGTCCTGGGATGGAGCCCCACATCGGGCTCTCTGCTCAGCGGGGAGCCTGCTTCCCCCACTCTCTCTCTCTGCCTGCCTCTCTGCCTACTTGTGATCTCTGTCAAATAAGTAAATAAAATCTTTTTTAAAAAAAAAAGATGAGGACACTTCAGCCCAGAGAAGTAGCTAACTTGTCACACAGTAGGAGTGTATAAGACAAGGTTTCAAATGCAAGCCCTCTGACTTGGAACCCAGTGCTCTTCTCATGGCCTTTAAAGAAGTCTGGCTCAGATACCCATCTGTCCAAGATTATGAAAATCTTGAGAATGTGAAGTCCTCTGTTAAATCACACAGTATATTCCTGACTAAAGCTCTCAGAAAAATGAATTTCCTAGATTTTTAAGCTCCTTTAAGAAAGCGAAGTTTAAAAGTCAACACATTTTTCAAATACTTTACTATATGGTTCTACTGCATTTTACATCATGTTAAGGACTGGTTCTACTGCATTTTACATCATGTTAAGGACTGGAGCAGTTTAGGTCTAATGACAAATTCCAGCTCAACTCTGTGATACCCTGAAATGTCTGTTGTAATGGTTTTGGTAATGAGATGGAATCTTGAGTACAGAGTTGTTTTATGTTTGGAACTTATGTTAAATGTGTGCGAGTGCACAGGCACACAAACTCATATACACAAACACACACACAAAAGCACCTATGAGATTTGACATTGACCAGTTCTGTTCATATTCATGTTTGTTTATGAATTTTCACAGTTATATGTATACATGGATAAAATTTTTTCTGAAATATTTTTCAGAAAAGTTTTCAGGTAAGTTTTACAAATGGCCTTAAATCTGAACATCAAGGCACACGATTAAACTCATGTCAATGAAAAACTACAGTGACATTCAGTAATATAAATCTGCAAGTATTTTATACATATACTACATTAAGTTTATTCACTTTGGTTTTCTGAAATTATTTGCTTGGCTTTGTTAGGAAAAAAAAAGGTGATCAGTTCAATACTTTTATTATTTTATTTTACTTATTTTTTAAGTAGGCTCTATACCCTTCGTGGAGTGCAAAGTGGGGCTTGAGATCAAGACCTGAGCTGAGATCGAGTCGAATGCTTAACCGACTGAGCCACCCAGGTGCCCCAGCTCAATACTTTTATAAAACTTCCAAATAAAGGCAAAGACATGAGAATCAGTCTTAGGCAATTATAACAGGTAAAAAGAAGATGAAAGTGAGAGGCTGATTAATGTGGTCAAGATTAGTGCCAGATTTTTTTCATAATATGGAACAGTCTAAAAGTAATGACAAGAATAACCTATACTCTGGCAAACTGACTCTGAATACATACTTTTAAAAAATTTATTACTTTTCTTCTAACTCTGGGAAAGCAATCATAATCACCATCTAGGTAATCATGAGGAGATAGACAGGTGAGGGAAACAGACAGATAGGGACAGTCCTCATTGAACGTCTTTTTTGATTCAGTATTCACTGTTTATGAAGGGTATTATAAGGCAATAACATTTAAATGGGATATGTGCAGGAAGTGTTTAAAACTGTATGGCAATGTTACTTATGCTAATGAATCAAAAACATTTTTGTGTTTTAATGTGATGCTTATTTATTTCTGGCACAATAAAACGTTTTAAATCTAACTTTGATAAAACACCAAGCTAACATTTAGAAATTCATTTTCATCAGATTTCTGATTCTGCGTATATTAACAATGCTACACTAAATGATATAATTGGGGGGAAAACATTTCTAGCAGAATAATTGTCTTTACCCTTTCAGTAAGAATGCATTAGGAAGAATGAATTAGAAAGAAGAGACAAAAGTGAGAAATTGAAGTATAAGGCTGGGGTAAGTTCATTTTTAAATATTTCTTTCTTTGACAATGCTGTGACACTAGTCTATACCTAAAAGAAATCACTGAAAGTAAGTAAAGCCCTGTGTTGGCCACAATTCCCAAGTCTTGTTCCTGATACGGCCATGTGGAGGATGAGGTCAATACGTTGACAGTGGTGCCTGATTTCTAGCAAGGACCAGGTATCTACATTGCCCCTATCACCATATTGCTCTAACTTGCATTTTGCAGGAATAGAAAGGGTGGGGTAATGTTGGGATGATAACCAGGGGAGATAGGAATAGATAGGAATAGGATAACCAGGGAGATAGGAATAGATAACCGTGGGAGATAGGAACACCTTAGGAAAAGGAACCGGTGTGTGCGCGTGCCCGTGCGTGTATGCGTGGAAGGGGGAGGTCGAACCATCACACCGCTCAGCTAGTTGTGGGGGGGGGAGATTCGCCAACCATGCATGCGCTCTCACCTCCACGATGTCTGAATTTGTCCGGCTCTCATGCGGCTCATTGTACTCCGTGTACTTGAGCAACACTTTGTCCATGTCGGTGCTCGCGTACTGGAACAGCTTGTTGGTGCTGTTGAAGATGATCAGTGCGATCTCACAGTCACAGAGCACGCTCAGCTCGTAAGCCTTCTTCATCAACCCAAATTTCCTCTTTGTGAATGTCACCTGGGGAAAAAAAACCAGGCAGTTTTTTTTTTTTTAAAGGAAAAGAAAACGCTAGGGGTGTGTGTGTGTGTGTGTATGTGCGTGTGTGTGTGTGTGTGTTTAACAGTACTATTTTTTTTCCTTTGTGAGACAAAGTGTGTCGTTGTCAGAGCCCTTGGGCACTAACACATTTGGAAAGAAAGCAAATAAATCTAAAACTAATTTCTGCTTAGAATTTGAAAAGTGTGATTTCCAGCTTGTTGCTGAATGTGAAACTGTAAATGCCAGATTTAATGTAGGGCATTTTAATGAAGGTGACCAGAGAACTATTCATGTTTTTTGGAGCAATTAAAGATTTGAGAAAATTAATTTCAGCATGGTTAACATTTTTCCCAATTATAAGTTTGGAGCTCATTTTTTGACCATGTGAAGACTGGACATGCATAGCATTTTCGATGCATGTTCAGAAATTCTTGGTGTGTGTGTGCAAAACTTTTAAAAAATTGCTTAGTTTAACTGAAAACACTCAAAGGGATAAGACTACTTTAAGACAGTGCTGGATTATGTTTTCTAGAAATGCAGCAGAAAGTTGGGAAGTACTTTTGTCATAATACTGTCAGGGTTCTGTTTTCAATCTTTTGTGTATCTTTCCTCCCTTCTCAGGCCAGAAAACATATTGTTATCTTTTCCTTTTTTTTCTTTTAATCTAATCTATTACCAAGTCCCATAATTCCTTCCCTTGAAATGTTTCTCAGGTTCACACTTTCTTGTCTATTTCCCAGGCAGCTCTATCATTCCTGTCCTTATCAGTTTCCTGTCCTAGATGATCTCCCTGTCTGAAATCATTCCCTCCTCAATTCATCCCCAATCTTTAAAATTCACTCTTCACACTGCCTTTCTCCTGATGAGCCGTCTACAACAGCTCTGTCTTTGAATACTTCCTATCTGGCAAGGGTACCAAATGCAAATAAAAATTTCACTATTCCCAATTTCATTTCTTTCTTGATTATACTCTAGTTTGTCCACCAAAAATCATGGACATTGTTAACTGTAAGCCTTTAAATGGCCCAGCATTTTCCAGTAGGTGTTCTCTGGAATATCATTTCTATAAAATACTCTTCAGGACAAAAAGTTCAGTAGCTTAATACATTTGGGAAATTAGGCACATTGATATATTAAGGGCTGGAAAAGCTTTTAAATTTTGTTTAACCTGCCACCCAAACCATTTGCTGACAGAATGTTTGTTTCTTTGCTTATTTATTTATTTAGAGGAGAATTTATTATCATTTTTCAAAGCTAGGTTTTTTGAGGCATATACTCTGGGAAATGCTGACTAACTTAATTTAGTTGATTTTTATTTATTTATTTAAACTTTTATTTATTTATTTGACAGACAGAGATCACAAGTAGGCAGAGAGGCAGACAGGGAGGGAGAGGGGGAAGCAGGCTACCTGCTGTGCAGAGAGCCCGATGCTGGTCTCCATCCCAGGACCCTGAGATCCCATGACCTGAGCCGAAGGCAGAGGCTTAACCCACTGAGCCATCCAGGCGCCCCTTTAGTTGATTTTTAAATGGACAACTTAAATTTTTTTTTCTCACCTTCAAATCTAACCCATCTTGCAGAGGCCAGCCCAGTTTTATCTAATACCTATTTGTGTGTAATCCCCAAATCTAGATTCCCACGCCTCATCTTTTTTTTTTTTTTTTTTTTTTTTTTGGTCTCTGGACACCCAAAGGATGTCCTCCAGTCCTACATCTATCTGAATGTCCTGGGAATCCTTAACCCTCCACAGCTTAAACTCATCATCTTCATCCTTGAAGCTGCTCCCCCTCCTGGCTTGGCCATCTCACAATAAACTCAGTTACCCAAACTAGAGACCTCAGAGTGAACTTTGAATCCTAACCCATCCCACAAACCTAAATATAAATGTATTGACAGGAACTGTGGGTGAACAGACAGAAAACCTGATCTCTTGGTCTCCTCAATCCTCCACATTTTAATACTGTTTTACCTATCACCCTTTATTTTTCCCTAATAGCACTTCTCACATTTCATAATTTGTATATTTTTGTGTGTGATCATTTGATGTCTGTCTCTTCCTCTACAGTGCATGTTTCACAAGGCCATATGTCATTTTTATTTTGCTCACAGTGTATGCCCAGTGCTTAGACCAGCAGACACATATGGGCATAAGGTAAAGACCTGTAGTATAGAAAACTATTAAATGAAGTTTCTAGAAATATCAAATTGATCTATATTATCTGAAATTACATGAAAGCTTTTCCCATGACATTTTTAAAAATCAAATCATGAGTAGAATTTTAAAAAGATAAATCTATGCTTAATAATGACTATATTGTTTTATCACATTTGTATTAAAGGCAGGATGGTAGAAAGGGAAGAACACAGGGCCTGGATTAAGAGGATCCCAGATTTGAATGCTGAACCTGCTATGTGCTAGTCATGAGAAATTCACTTAAGTTCTTTAGTTGGATTTTTCTCTGAGTTTGATTTTTCCTCTGTAAAATAGAGAGAATGCCTACTCTTAGTGTTGCTGTGAAGACTGCACAAAATAAAACCAATGTATGCTCACAGTAGTGAGCACACCACTTAACACTGAAGCTCAATAAACCTAGTTCCTATCCCTCACTTGGCTGATGTACAGAAAAAGGTCTTACAAAATATGTCTGTGTTGGTGGCTATGAAGAGTCTACTGATTAAGGCTATCTGAGAATTTAATTATTCCTAATACAAAGATAAAGCAGAAATATGGAATCCCCTCTGATCATTCTTTGGAAAATATGGTATTTATCAGCCCACATCAGCTAGTCAGTCTCCACTCAGATACATTATTTACATTTCAACTTGGGACAATTTTTCTTTGTAATAATTGCCAATGTCTCACATTTTGTTTTACGATTATTGTCTTTCTAAAGTACTTCTACTAAATATACCTAGTGTTTTATTTTCATATCTGATTATCACACTACTTTAGAAGCTTTTTTATTCTAGTTTATTCAGATGAGTTATGATTGGTATTAATAATGAGTTAAATAAAGACTACCTCTTTGGAATAGATAAAGAATCATAATAATTACATAGATTTATATAAAATGTCTTTTAATATTTATTTTAGATGCAATTTAGTTACCCAGATGTATTTGCACATTGGTATTTTATTTAGTGAGAGTGTAAGAGTAGGTTCAATACAGAAGGCACTGGCCCAAAATACTTTCATATATCTAAAACCACTTTTAATCAGACTTTCATGACCACAAACTGTAGGTGGAATGTCTCAATACAGTATGGTTTCTGTTGTACTCAACCTCAGAATATAGTACGTTACAACACTCACCATCAAAGTACATTTCAGCACAGAAATATCATTAAAGCTACTATTTGTGTTTACTTTTAGTTACTCCCCAACTTTTGTGTAACCAAATAGGCTTCTGGATAATGCATACTTATTTAATAATACCTGTCAAAAAAAGTCAGCGTATATAGCTTCTTCTCATTAAAATTGCAAACTGAAATGGTGCTGACTGTATTAAAGCATTTAAGAAAATATCTTCAAAATCTACTCTTAATTGATCTAAATTTAATTCTGTATTATGTTCATATTCCTCATAGCATGTATTTTATAATGCTTTTTGTATTTTATAATGTATTTTATAATGCTTTTTTCTCATTGTGCATAGTTAGATAAAACTGTTTTTAAGCATTAAGCTTTCTAAAGAGACCTGGGATATTACTGTTCGTTTAAAATGTGCCACTCAATGACAAAGATTGCAGCTCAGAGCTTTTATACTTAAATATAATAATGTATTGTAATGATTACATTTTTCATAACTTGACAATAATTTGTAACGGGAACAAGTCCATTTCTATTAAAATAACATTATTTTTAACCTTAGGTGAGTTGGAAAACTGTTTTCATAGTAGTAGGCAAAGAGATGCTCTTTTCCAGTGCTTACATCAATCACGATGCACTGACAAGAGAACAAAGCCAGTACTGTTTAGTGGACACTGTAATTCGACATTAGCTTTCAGAATTAAAGAGACTTAATATGTAATATATGCATGGAATGCAAATACTCTGTAAACACTGACCATTCTAATTTTCTTTCCTTTACTTCTTGAAACAGCCCCAAATATAATGATGATGTTGCAGTAGGAAGTTTCACTATTGAGTTTTAGAGGAACTTCCAGTTTTAACTCCTAGCATAAGGACAGGCATTTATACATCTCACATTAGATATCTTACATTTATAATTACTTTAGAACTTACTAGGTATGAATCAGGAATTGATATTAGAATTTGAAATTGAGAAAAGGCACATCATTAAATATAGCTCCATACAACTGAGTTATAAAGAAATTTGGTAAATCTGTTCATAGAAACAAATATAATTCAAGCAGTTTTTATTGAGCATTTTCTATGTGCCAAATGAGAAGCACTATTTATTGACCATTCTCCCTGTCAGACATTTGTGCTAGGTGCTGGGGCTTCTATTACATATATATATCTCCCTTGTTCATGTCTCTTCCTCATGGCTGGAGAAAAAAATAGTCATTTATTTCATTAAGGCTTAAAAGCAATTTGCTTTATTCGAAGCAAAGTTCATTACTTACTTAATAGCGTTATATTTTCAGTCATGTGTAATGATCTGAAATTGTACTTTTTATCTAGAGTTAGAGGTGAAATCAATTTTTGTTTTCTGATCAACCTTTTCTTTAGACTGAACAAGAAAAATAACAGTAGATGTTAACTGAATCAAGATGAATATGAAATGAAACCTACCATATTGGTTACTTCTTATCTTGTACTCAGTGAAAGCTGATTGTGGTATCATGTCCCACCCCCTTTCCATCTGGTTGCTGGCAGGCTCCCCAATCAAGCTGCAAGGCTTAAATTAGTTTAAATGCCAATTTCTTCTATGAAGCTTTCATTGTTATATTCAGAAAAAAACTCATTCCTCCCCCATTGTCATCCTCTAAAACTTTTTACAAACCTTTACTATGAGACTTTTTCTAATATAGAATTGGTTGTTTATGAGTCTGCCTCTCCTATTGGCTTTCAAGTTCCCTAAAGACCCCATCTGTGGCTTCATCCAGACTGACCAGTGGACACTCAATGAACATTTGCTGAAACAGTGATTTATGGAATGGAAATAGTCTATTTTAAAGTCTGAATATTTGGTTTGTGGCCAAATTTGATGAAAAAGATGAGGTTTTAAAAAATGGTGGCATGAAGTCAAAGAACTTCCCCCTTTTTTTGTAGAAATTAAGATAACCTTGATTTTATAGCTTTTGAACTAAAATAACTTTTGTAAAGATTAAGCTCATTTAGATCTTTTAACAGGATCTGCTGGATCTTTTCAGCAGGATCTGCTGTAGGGGTTTTGTTGTTTTGTTTGCTTACTTTTAAATTAGCTGTTTCAAGGTCTGAATACTTAAGGCTTTAGAGAGGGAAACCAATTTTCAATTATGCTGACTTTTTTTTTAAGATTTTATTTATTTATGTTATTTGTCAGAGAAAGAAAGAGAGAGCACAAGCAGGCAGAGTGGCAGGCAGAGGCAGAGAGAGAAGCACGCTCCCCGCTGAGCAAGGCGCCCCGCCGATGTGGGACTCAATCCCAGGACCCTGGGATCATGACCTGAACCGAAAGCAGTGGCTTAACCAACTGAGCCACCCAGGCGTCCCTATGTTGACTTTTTAGAAAGCTTGAGTTACACAGGATTTCAACAAAAATTTGCTACCAAGAAGAAAAAAAATGCACTGGGGTGCCTGGGTAGCTCAGTGGGTTAAGCCTCTGCCTTCGGTTCAGGTCATGATCTCAGGGTCCTGGGATGGAGCCCCACATCAGGCTCTCTGCTCAGCAGGGAGCCTGCTTCCCCCACTCTCTCTGCCTGCCTCTCTGCCTACTTGTGATCTCTTTCTCTGTTGAATAAATAAAATCTTTAAAAAAATAGTCTTAATGTCACAATATAATTTTCTGCTAAATGTACTTTTTAAAACCTTTTTGATAATTTAATCTCTCAAAAATAAGAGATTAATAAAAAGTTTACATGTTAGTAACATGAATCTTGAGAGAGAGTCATTATACCATTTTGGAATCTGTAATAGAGTAGCTAAAGAATGGAGAGAAATGCATATGTACATATGCTCTAGACCTCAAGAAAAAAGATACTTCAAAAAGTTCTGAGAAAAGTGGGCTTTATTCCTTGCCTAGAGGACTCATCATGAAGGATGATAAAGTGTGAAGATAAAAATTTAATTTTATAGTCACAAGATACAGAAATAAAGGGGCAGGATCTAAGAGTTCAAAATGACTGTATTCTTTGAGCAAGAATTTATTGAACCTTCTAGTTCAGATTGTCAAAGAACATGTATTCAGCAAAGTATTTGATAAAATCCTCATCTCAATATTATAGAATTGAGACTGGCTAGTAGTAATTTAGAGGATTTAAATATGAATTGATTGATCAGTATTAAGTTTAAGGGGAAAGTCTCTAGTAAAGGGCCACAGAGTTTAGTAACTTTTCTGTCTCAGACATTTCTATCATTGGTTTAAATGAAGATGCTTATCAGACCTGTGTATTGACATAAACCTGCTAGAGTCTCTATCTGTAACTCCTGCTACAGACTAGAAAGCTGGTCACAAATAGCATGATGATACAGGTAATTTTAGAGTCTCTGTTCATATTTTAAAAATACAATTCTACAGGTTCAGGTTGGAAGAAAATTAATGGGGTGGCTGATTTTGGGATGAGGATCTAACGTTATAGTGGGAATTAATAATTCTAATGATCTTTTGTTAGTACTAATTAATCTTAGGCACAGTATTCAGTTCTGAGCATTGCATTTTAAGATGATACTGACAAAATCAGTGTCTATTGGATGGCAAACAGGTTGATGTAGGATCTAAGAACATTTTGCATTAGAAATCACTGAGGGAATCTGGAATGTTTAATCCAGAGAAATATAGTTAAAAGTGATACGCTGGAAAAAAAAAAAGTGATACACTGAACACTTTCCAAGATCTGAAGACTGGTGGCACGTGAAGAGGCAGATGAGTTATTCTGTTTTATTCTACAGACCAGAACTAGAAAGCACTGCTGAAAATCTTTTTTTTTTTTTAAAGGTTTATTTATTTGAGAGAGCGAGTGTGCACGCAAGTATGTGTATGTGTGTGTTTGGGGTGTGCAGTGGGAGCAGAGGAAGAGAATCTTTGCAGCAGATTCCTTTCTGGAGTCTGCCGCAGGGGGCTGGATCCCACAACCCAGGAGCGGAAACCAAGAGCCTGACGCTCAACCAAATGAGCCGTCCAGGCGCCCCTGCTGAAAATCTTTTAAAGAGGCTGAAAACGGGAAAATCTAGTGAGGAGAACTACCTAAGAGTGGATCTAGTCTCATAAAGTAGGAAGCAGTTCATTCTTGAATATGTTCAAGTACAGCTGTTTATCGAGGAAGGTGTAGGTGTTCCTGAATTAACAGGAAGCTGGACTGGAGTAACCTTTAACATATTTATTTCAGATTTTAGATGTTCAGATTCAATGCCTAGGTGGCACAGATCTCTAGGTCAAGGGGAAGATCTGAGTGAATGGTAATATGGTTCAAACAAGATCTATTTTTGCAGTTTCAGTCTATAGAATGCCTTAAGTTTTGGTTACTCAATCTCATAAATACAGTATCATAATCACCTCTGATTTCCATATTCCAAGAAATAAAACAGTGTCACTTACTTTTCATAGCTAGATGAGCTACAAAGACTGTAAAGAATTTGAGTTATAATATTAAATTTTGGACACTGCTGAAAATGCATAGAAAAATAACGGTAGAGACTGATAAAAGAGATAATTCATCTGATTAAAATGTTTTTAAAGAAGCAGTGTGGCATAGAAACAAAAACATGAAAATTGAAAATCAAGTCTGAGATCTGCCACTTACAAACTCTGTGCTCTTGGGCAAATTGTCTAACTTATCTGAACCCTGGTTTTCTCCCCTGTAAAATGAAGGTTATACGAAGCATCTTATAGAGTCTTGGGAGTTAATCTAGGGCTGTGATGAAAGTGTAAGTGACTTGTTGATGGAACACTATACAAGGCAGGTAGTATTTTTTTCTCTGATGCACTGGGCTCAGTTATTTCTTGTCACATACTGTAAAAGATTGCTGTCCTAGAACCTGACAACTTGTGTTAACCATTATTATGTCTAGACTGGAGTTTCTCTCTCAGCTAGACCTTGAACTTCCCTTGACAGCCCAGAACATCTCTTTTCCGATCTTGTATTCTGAGGTCCCAGGACAATACTTGGCTAAATATTTGATGAATGATTGCATGGACAGAGGGGTGGAGGAATTACACATTTTTTGCAATCCAAAATGAATGACTAAAAATAACTTTCTATGCATGATCTAACTATGTTAATAGAAAATTTGCCGCGGAGACAGGAAAATTTCACATTGTTATTTTCCTTTTTTGTCATAGTAATTTACTGGGAAAACATGCATTTGGTAAAACTGAATAGTAGAGAAATTAGACTGAGTTAAATTTTGTGTGTGGATTTGTTTCTTATAATTGCCTTTAGGTAAGTGTTGACTTCATTTGGTGACTTTTTTCTAGTAAGTTCAAAGACCTTATAATAAGTTATCTCACTACATTTGACAGTGTCTCTTTCAAGTTAGGATATGGTGCAGTTCATCATCCCATTTCTCAGATGATACTGTAAACAAAGACATGAATTGCCATATCCAAGGTCACAAAACTAGTTCCTGGATGAACTAGAAATAGAACCCTCTTCACACAAAATTCATTCTCCATTCCATTAGTCAGTGTTCCTTCTTTTAGATAACTATGTATTTCAGGAGCTGATGTTCAGCACAGCATGGATCCCATCAACTAACTGTTCACTGAGCAGCGTACATACATTAAGAATTGTCAGCCATTCTGATGAGTAGAAGCAAAATAGTGCATAACTTATTAATTAATGTAAGGGTAGCTCTCTAGGTTAAAGTAAAAAAATATTAATAATATAAAAATTGAGAAGAAGTTGGCTTCTACATTCTGACAATAAATCAAAGTTTCTTTTGTGTGGACACTGTAGCCAATTCTGCCCTCAAGAACTCCATCCATTCCTACTAAAGCCAGTGGGAACCACATGCATACACTAGTGGGCATGCACTAGTTCTATATTTATGGATGTTTATTTAAATTTCACAAAATGAGAAACATTTTGGTTGGTAAAAAATACAGGTCTGTTTACAGGTGGAATAAAAAAAGGTGGGACTCCGACTTACACACAGGCAATGTAAATATCAAGTTCTAAAAACAGAGGACAAGTCCTGTACCATTTCCTACAGGGCAGGGAGAGTAGTTTGACTACTGTGTAACGGAAAGGACATTTAATAATGACTCTCTACGCCACATGTGTGTCTGCTCCGTTCACCCCCAATCTCGACTCTGTTCATAAAGTTACCTTAGGAGAACTTTCCTGCCATAGTAACTGTGGGGGTACTTGTACCTTACAGGAAAGTTCCGAATAAATGAAAGAAAAGACCTTTGGAAACAGCAGCTGCTCACATGTACAATAACAGAGTCTTAACTCAAAAGAACTTGCAACGCATTACTAAGGGAAGCAACAATAATTTTATCTATGGGTCCCTAACACTTCTTTCCACCTCTCAGAATACTGTCAGCTGAATCCTAATTGAACTGCTCAGTGAGTCTGCTCAATGAATGGAGAACTTTTTATTCATTTCTTGAACTCATAAAGTAATTATTAGTTTCTTTGTTTTACAATGTATTTGGGACAAATGTATCCAAGGAATTCTACTTTCAAAGTTTTGAGGTTTTCTCTCTCTCTCTTTTTTTTTTGTCCAACTAGAGTCATGATAAATATAACTCTCATCTATGAAAATATTTTAGATCCATTCCTCCTTACCCCCAGCATAGATAATCTCTCAGTTTCCTCCTGGTTAAGGAAACAAAGTGACTAATGAGGGACAAGACAGACAGTTCATAGATACAAATGAACTCTCTAATCCACAGCCACGAAGTCTTCCTATGTGTTTAATGGGTTAGGGATGGAGTCAAGAGTCTGCAGCGACAATCTCTAATTGAAAAAAAGGGAAATGCCCTCTTAAATGCTCTTTTTCTTCCCCTGGCTTGTTCCTGACAGTAAGTAATGGTACAACTGTTCTAAACTATTCCTCTTCAATTTTATTTTGTTTAATTCAGTCTGTCATTAGAAAGGCTTGCGAGCTTTAGGCTTGATGATTACTCTCGGTGGGAGGAAGCAATGCCACTGCAGACTTGTGTTCTAGACAAGCGCTCCTTTATACAATGACGGGGCCTGCCATCATAAATGAAAGGCTCTTTAAAGAGCAGTGAGGGACTCTTTTAAGCAGACTGCTACCATGTGCTTGTAACCCTCCAGCATAACTTGCGAGGATGAGACAGCAGTGTGTTCTGCTGCAAAGAGGACTATTGTCCTTGTTAGCCTCAAGCAAATTGAGCCCTGTTTCGCTGCAGTGTAGCAGGATTTCCAAAGGGGTTTCAAGCAGTAGTTCCTAAAACTCTGAACAGAATAAAAAGCAAATGTAGTGTGTGGAATAAAATAGAATAGAATAAAATAGCAAATGTAGTGTGTGGAATTTAGAACTCTACCAACCCCTCACCTAAGTCAGTCCCCAAGCCCCCAAATAAAACTCTTAAATTTTGTGCACTGCACACTTCTTGGGCAAAAACATTGAACAGTGATTAGATTACAGTTAAGTAATTGAATGCATATGAATAAACCTGAGTGTTTACTCACAAACTAACAGGGTTTGGGTTTTAAAACTTGTAGTAGCTGATTTCTGATATATCTGTCTGTAGAAGGAAAAGGAAGAAAGATGATCTACAATTATTAAACTTACCAAGATTTAAAAGATTTCATTGTAGCCCATTTTTAAGCCTAAGAGTATTCTGGATTTTAAAAAGAGAGGGCTATAATGCAGTATGTTTTTAATTTTTTATATGCGCCATTCAGGTCTCCTTCATTTGTTAAAGGCTGATTTGTGTTCTAAATTCAATCTGTGGATGCAGTCATAAAATAAATACCTCTGTTTCTTTATACCTCATATACCTAAAATATATCATCTGAATTTGAGAAGAATCAAATAAACCAGATTAATATTTTGGGGGCAAAAACATGTTTACTAGTTTAACAAAGCCAAATGTACCTAAGGTAAAGGTCAAAGACTACTTCATTCCCTGCTGAGCAAATGCTCAGGAAGCACATTTGTCTACGTTTCCTGTCATAACAGGAAGAGTGTAACTTCTTCCTTTCCACGATGGCTTCAGTTTTACCTCGTAACTCCAATATTTTCTCCCTCAGGGCCTTCCAAATCAATCCTCACAAGACAGAAGGCAGGAGGCTGTCTCCGTTGTAGTTTCCAAACAGTTGCGTTTGTTGAAATGTTATTTAAATGTTAGTGATTTTTTAAGCTAAACTGTTCCAACTTAAAATTAAAAGTCAAAATTCCAAACATTAACAGTGGTTCTCTTATTCTTATTAGTGATTCAACTTATTTCAAAAGAAATGAGAGTATATATATTCCATATTATGGAATTTCATTTACTTCAAATTAATTATGTTATTTTTCTTTTTAAGCCAAAGCTATTATTCTGGGGGTGAGGAGGGAGCATTGCCATACCTTCTTCAATTAGAGTCTGTGAGGATGTAGACTTTAAAAATACTATTATCATAATAATTTTTGAAGGAGCTCATTTTGAACGAATAAATTGCAATGTTAGAGGAGGTCTAGATGGCAAAGGACATGGTTTTTGAAAAAATTAGCAACATGTTCTTTAATCTACAGTTTGGAAGAAACCTCTTGGTTTATGTGGTCTATTTACAATGTTAATATTTTTAGGGTTGGTTTCTCGGTAATACAATGTCACAGCGTTTGCGCATTTGCAAAGCAAAAGGTGCGTGCATTTGCAGAGGTGGAAGGTCCATTTAATGCCAACTTTCTACATAAAATGATTGAGATACAATAAATACAAGCATCAGGATTTTTCTAAATGATGGTTTTAAATGGAAATGGTATGAGATACTCAAATCAGAACTGAAACAACAAAACATCTTGAAGCCTTCAAGTACATGGAGGAAACTGTTATCCTTTGCCTCATGCAACTTTTGGCCTCTCTTAGATTCCTTATCAAAGGAAAGCCAATGAATGAGTTTGAGAGTATTTGAGACAATACTTCTCTGGTAGTAAAGGAATAGATCTATTCGATACAAATAAAAAATATCCCACGTGTACAGGATGCATAGTAAGTGTGTGGCGTGCTATCTCTAGGATTCAACCATATATAGAGGGGATACCATTTGTGAATTTTTAAATTGCTAGAAATAGAATAGAAACGAATGACCTGATGTCATAGGTGTTAAACGTACGTCTGAGCACTCTAGCTATGGCTTTTATTTATTTGGAAATTCACAAGAGTATATTTTTTTCCTTTTGGTTTCTCAGTCTCTTCAATCACTAGTAATTCCAGCTCTCTGAACAAAACTTTTTCCTTTGATTTTTTTTTTTAAGGATTTTATTTATTTATTTGACAGATCACAAGTAGGCAGAGAGGGGGAAGCAGGCTCCCTGCTGAGCAGAGAGCCCAATGTGGGGCTCGATCCCAGAACCCTGGGATCATGTCCTGAGTTGAAGGCAGAGGCTTTAACCCACTAAGCCACCCAGGCACCCCTTCCCTTTGGTGATTTTAAGATTAATGAAAGAATGATCTAACTTATGTGCATGGGGAACCTTTAAGTAGGCATCCACAGGATGCATCAACAGACCCTATAATTCAATTCTGAAATGTACTACTATGTGCTAATATGTTACTATGATACACCCTAATTTTATATACTAAAACCAAGTTTAAGGGAAACAGTTAGCTGTTAAGAAATGACACTGAGTGGGGAAAAGGCATAATAATCATCATTATGAAGTATTTGTGGATTTTATTTTAGATTTAAATCAACACTTTTGTGATTTTTTTGAACTTTTTATTCACCTGATTTAAAACAAGGTTCCAGACATTCATTGAGAATCATGGAAAACTCTCTGATAGTATTTTAAGTATAATTTCCTCTCTAATAATATAAACTTACTTGGTACGTATACAAACAACTAATGATTCTGGAAATTCTGTTTGTGCAAATGACAAAAGAAAATGTATATGCCTAGATTACTCTGTTCTTTGACTCATGGTTCAGAATTCATCACAAAGTTACTTCCTGAAGCAATTTATTTGTCTTTCTAAATTATCTTGTTCCTTACATTTCAAGAGTTAGTAGGTTGTTACTCTCAAGTTTAGAACTATAATTAGCCTTTTATTTACTGGTATTCTGGATATCACCTTAGTGGAAAACAGGAGAAAGTAAGGAGTAACATTTATTTCTTTTTAAAACAGTCATTTGAGGAAATAAGTAAATCTCTTTTATTCAGTTTACTTTAAACAATATCAGATTTAGTTTTAAAACATCCATCTGTAGAAACTGTTCAGACGTTGTATCTACACTGAATGTATTTCTCCAGAATTTTTTTCTGAGCCCATTTAAGGCAATTTATAAGTCGTACAGAGAAACTGACATAGGGACATAAGAAAAGAGAAAAAGTGAGAAAATTTAACAGCTACGATCTCTGAATTCTTTTTAGTCATAAGGGGATTCTCTTGTTCTATTAACAGGAGAATGCTGCTAATTGTCTTTAATTTGTGCTCCAGTTATTGCACTGATAATTACATGAAATTTTGTTTGCTGGCAAAAACCATTAGTGTGCCAGAACTGATAGAAGAGAACTTAAGACATTTAAAAATCTTTTCCCCTCAACTTACTATATTAGACCCTGAGTTATCTGGCAAATATTTTTTTCCCTTATAATTATTCAAACATTTAAATGCCTTTTTATAACAAGTCACACAAATGCATTTGGATTTACCTTTCTTATCCTTTCAAAATGGAGAAGCTAAAAATTTAAAATAAAACCATACACGTATAAATATGTTTAGGCTAGGCAAGCCTAATTTTTATATAACTTTCTTCTTGATACAAGTGACATCACAGATTTCTAAGTCTATTCTGTTTGTAAAGAGTCACACAAAGACAAAACTCATTAAAAAAATCTGGCTTTTTTCAGGGGCGTATTTACTGGGACCATATGAAGGAGGGTAACATTATTGCCTGATTGCTGAAGGTACTTCAGGGGTAGAAACAAAGAATGCAGATGGAAACATTGAGATTGTAGTGTTAGAATAAAAGCTGGAAGCTGGAAGTGATAAAAACGGTGGTAAGTAGTTCAAAATAACTTGGTCAGTAACATACATTTGAAAATAAGTCGCATAAGCATAGAGCTTCGAAAGCTACTGCTTCCCATCCTTGTCACAAGCCTTGCTCTACAAATGTTTGTGATTTTCCTTCTGGTCCAGGAGCCATCCTCTGCCATCAGCTGCTCCTGCTCAGAAAGGATTCTCTCACTCCCTGTGAACTTCCAAAGCCTCCTTTGTGCTCCTGCTCTGCTCTGTTCCACTTTTCCTTCCAGCTCCCTGGAATATTAAGCTTTTAAAGGTAAAACCCTCTTGAAATGAAGGTTCAG